>JANJGN010001321.1:0-156946 GCA_026770705.1 Isurus oxyrinchus
CGGTCGTTTACCCCACCCAACAGCAAAGCCCCTCGCTCAAATAACCACACACCCGCCCAGCACCTCGCTCATTTACCCACCCACCCAGCCCCAAGCTCATATACTCACCCACCCACTTAGACCGTCCCTTATTTACCCACGCAACCACCCACCCAGCCCCTCGCTCATTTACTCACCCACCCACCCACCCAGACCATTGCTCATTTACCCACGCAACGACCCGCCCAGCCCCTCGCTCATTTACCCAGCCACCCACCAAGACCCCGCTCATTTCCCCACCCAGCCTCGCGCTCATTTACCCACCCAACCACCCAGCCCCTCGTTCATTTACCCTCCCACCAACCGAGCCCTCGCTCATTTACCCACCCACCCACACAGCCCCTCGCTCATTTCCCCAACCATCCACACAGCCCCTCGCTCATTCACCCACCCACCCACCAATCCCTCGCTCATTTACACAACCACACAACCAGGCCCTCGCACATTTACCCACCCACCCACCCAGCCCCTCGCTCTTTACCCTACCACCCACCCAGACCCTCGCTCTTTTACCCTCCCACCCACCCAGCCCCTCGCTCTTTTACCCTCCCACCCACCCAGCCCCTCGCTCTTTTACCCTCCCACCCACCCAGCCCCTCGCTCATTTACCCTCCCACCCACCCAGCCCATCGCTCATTAACCCTCCCACCCACCCAGCCCCTCGCTCATTTACCCTCCCACCCACCCAGCCCCTCGCTCATTTAACCTCCCACGAACCCAGCCCCTCGCTCATTTACCCACCCACCCACCCAGCCCCTCGCTCATTTACCCACCCCCCCACCCAGACCCTCGCTCATTTACCCACCCACCCACCAAGGCACTCGCTCATTTACGCACCCACCCACCCAGCCCCTCGCTCATTTACCCACCCACCCACCCAGCCCCTCGCTCATTTAACCACCCACCCACCCAGCCCCTCGCTCATTTACCCACCCACCCACCCAGCCCCTCGCTCATTTACCCACCCACCCACCCAGCCCCTCGCTCATTTACCCACTCACCCACCGAACCCCTCGCTCATTTACCCAGCCACCCACCCAGCCCCTCGCTCATTTACCCAGCCACCCACCCAGACCCTCGCTCATTTACCCACCCTTCCACCCAGCCCCTCGCTCATTTACCCTCCCACCCACCAAACCCTCGCTCATTTACCCACCCACCCACCAGACCCTCGCACATTTACCCACCCACCCACCCAGCCCCTCGCTCATTTACCCACCCACCCTCCCACGCAGCCCCTCGCTCATTGACCCACCCACCCGCCCAGCCCCTCACTCAATGACCCACCGACCCACCCAGCCCCTCGCTCATTTACGCAACCATCCGACCAGACCCTCGCTCGTTTACCCACACAACAGCAAAGCCCCTAGCTCAAATACCCACACACCCGCCCAGCACCTCGCTCATTTACCCACCCACCCAGACCCAAGCTCATATACTCACCCACCCACTTAGACCGTCGCTTATTTACCCATGAAACCACCCACCCAGCCCCTCGCTCATTTACACACCCACCCACCCACCCAGACCATTGCTCATTTACCCACGCAACGACCCGCCCAGCCCCTCGCTCATTTACCCACCCACCCACCAATCCCTCGCTCATTTACACAACCACACAACCAGGCCCTCGCACATTTACCCACCCACCCGCCCAGCCCCTCGCTCTTTTACCCTCCCACCCACCCAGCCCCTCGCTCTTTTACCCTCCCACCCACCCAGCCCCTCGCTCTTTTACCCTCCCACCCACCCAGCACCTCGCTCATTTACTTTCCCACCCACCCAGCCCCTCGCTCATTTACCCTCCCACCCACCCAGCCCCTCGCTCATTTAACCTCCCACGAACCCAGCCCCTCGCTCATTTACCCACCCACCCACCCAGCCCCTCGCTCATTTACCCACCCCCCCACCCAGCCCCTCGCTCATTTACCCACCCACCCACCCAGCCCTTCGCACATTTACCCACCCACCCACCCAGCACCTCGCTCATTTACCCACCCACCACCCAGCCCCTCGCTCATTTACTCACCCACCCACCCGGCACGTAGCTCATTTATCCTCCCACCCACCCAGCTTCTCATACATTTACACACCCACCCACACATCCAGCCCCTCGCTCATTTACCCACCCACCCACCCAGCCCTTCGCTCATTTACCCACCCACACACCCAGCATATCGCACATTAACCCACCCAACGACCAAACCACCCATCCCCTCGCTCATTTACCCTTTCACCCAACCAGCACCTCGCTCCTTTACCCATTCATCCAACCAGCCCCTCGCTCATTTATCCACCCACCCACCCAGCCATTCGAACATTTATCCAAACATGCACCCAGCCCCTCGCACATTTACCCACCCACCAGCCCAACCAGCCCCTCGCTCATTTACCCAAACAGCCAAAAGCACACCCAGCCGCTCGCTCATTGACCCACCCACCCGCCCAGCCCCTCACTCATTGACCCACCCACCCGCCCAGCCGCTCGCCTCATTTACCCAACCACCCGCCCAGACCCTCGCTCGTTTACCCCACGCAACATCAAAGCCCCTCGCTCAAATACCCACACACGCGCCCAGCGACTCGCTCATTTACCCACCCAGCAACCCCGCCCATTGCTCATTTACCCAGCCACCCTGCCAGCCAATCGCCCATTTACCAACCCACCCACCCAGCGCCTTGCTCATTTACCCACCCACCCAGCCCCTCGCTCATATACTCACCCACCCACCCAGACCGTCGCTTATTTACCCACGCAACCACCCACCCAGCCCCTCGCTCATTTACACACCCACCCACCCACCCAGACGGTCACTCATTTACCCACGCAACGAACCGCCTAGACCCTCGCTCATTTAAACACCCACCCACCCAGCCCCTCGCTCATTTACCCTCCCACCCACACAGCCCATCGCTCATTTACCCACGCACCCAACCAGCCCCTCGCTCATTTACCCACCCACCCACCCAGACCCCGCTCATTTCCCCAACCAGCCTCTCGCTCTTTTACCCACCCAACCACCCAGCCCCTCGCTCATTTACCCTCCCACCAACCCAGCCCTCGCTCATTTACCCACCCACCCACACAGCCCCTCGCTCATTTCCCCAACCATCCACACAGCCCCTCGCTCATTTACCCACCCACCCACCAATCCCTCGCTCATTTACACAACCACACAACCAGGCCCTCGCACATTTACCCACCCACCCACCCAGCCCCTCGCTCTTTTACCCTCCCACCCACCCAGCCCCTCGCACTTTTGCCCTCCCACCCACCCAGCACGTCGCTCATTTACCCTCCCACCCACCCAGGCCATCGCTCATTTACCCTCCCACCCACCCAGCCCCTCGCTCATTTACCCTCCCACCCACCCAGCCCCTCGCTCATTTACCCACCCCCCCACCCAGACCCTCGATAATTTACCCACCCACCCGCCCAGACCCTAGCTCATTTACTCACCCACCCGCCCAGACCCTCGCTCATTTACCCACCCACCCGCCCAGACCCTCGCTCATTTACCCACCAACCCACCCAGCCGCTCGCTCATTTACCCACCCACCCAGCAAATCCTCGCTCATTTACCCACCCACCCACCCAGCTCTTCGCACATTTACCCACCCACCCACCCAGCACCTCGCTCATTTACCCACCCACCACCCAGCCCCTCGCTCATTTACTCACCCTCCCACCTGGCACGTAGCTCATTTACCCTCCCACCTACCCAGCTTCTCATACATTTACACACCCACCCACACATCCAGCCCCTCGCTCATTTACCCACCCACCCACCCAGCCTTCGCTCATTTACCCACCCTCACACCCAGCATATCGCACATTAACCCACCCAACGACCAAACCACCCATCCCCTCGCTCATTTACCCTTTCACCCAACCAGCACCTCGCTCATTTACCCATTCATCCAACCAGCCCCTCGCTCATTTATCCACCCTCCCACCCAGCCATTCGAACATTTATCCAAACATGCACCCAGCCCCTCGCACATTTACCCACCCACCCGCCCAACCAGCCCCTCGCTCATTTACCCAAACAGCCAAAAGCACACCCAGCCGCTCGCTCATTGACCCACCCACCCGCCCAGCCCCTCACTCATTGACCCACACACCCGCCCAGCCGCTCGCTCATTTACCCAACCACCCGCCCAGACCCTCGCTCGTTTACCCACGCAACATCAAAGCCCCCTCGCTCAAATACCCACACACCCGCCCAGCGACTCGCTCTTTTACCCACCCAGCAACCCCGCCCATTGCTCATTTACCCAGCCACCCTGCCAGCCAATCGCCCATTTACCCACCCACCCACCCAGCACCTTGCTCATTTACCCACCCACCCAGACCGTCGCTTATTTACAACGCAACCACCCACCCAGCCCCTCGCTCATTTACAAAGCCACCCACCCACCCAGACCGTCGCTCATTTACCCCACGCAACGACCTGCCCAGCCCCTCGCTCATTTACCCCTCCCACCCACACAGCCCATCGCTCATTTACCCACGCACCCAACCAGCCCCTCGCTCATTTACCCACCCACCCACCCAGACCCCGCTCATTTCCCCACCCAGCCTCTCGCTCTTTTACCCACCCAACCACCCAGCCCCTCGTTCATTTACGCAACCACCCGACCAGACCCTCGCTCGTTTACCCACCCAACAGCAAAGCCCCTCGCTCAAATAACCACACACCCGCCCAGCACCTCGCTCATTTACCCACCCACCCAGCCCCAAGCTCATATACTCACCCACCCCACTTAGACCGTCCCTTATTTACCCACGCAACCACCCACCCAGCCCCTCGATCATTTACTCACCCACCCACCCCACCCAGACCATTGCTCATTTACCCACGCAACGACCCGCCCAGCCCCTCGCTCATTTACCCAGCCACCCACCAAGACCCCGCTCATTTCCCCACCCAGCCTCGCGCTCATTTACCCACCCAACCACCCAGCCCCTCGTTCATTTACCCTCCCACCAACCGAGCCCTCGCTCATTTACCCACCCACCCACACAGCCCCTCGCTCATTTCCCCAACCATCCACACAGCCCCTCGCTCATTCACCCACCCACCCCACCAATCCCTCGCTCATTTACACAACCACACAACCAGGCCCTCGCACATTTACCCACCCACCCCACCCAGCCCCTCGCTCTTTACCCTACCACCCACCCAGACCCTCGCTCTTTTACCCTCCCACCCACCCAGCCCCTCGCTCTTTTACCCTCCCACCCACCCAGCCCCTCGCTCTTTTACCCTCCCACCCACCCAGCCCCCTCGCTCATTTACCCTCCCACCCACCCAGCCCATCGCTCATTAACCCTCCCACCCACCCAGCCCCTCGCTCATTTACCCTCCCACCCACCCAGCCCCTCGCTCATTTAACCTCCCACGAACCCAGCCCCCTCGCTCATTTACCCCACCCACCCACCCAGCCCCTCGCTCATTTACCCACCCCCCCCACCCAGACCCTCGCTCATTTACCCACCCACCCACCAAGGCACTCGCTCATTTACGCACCCACCCACCCAGCCCCTCGCTCATTTACCCACCCACCCACCCAGCCCCTCGCTCATTTAACCACCCACCCACCCAGCCCCTCGCTCATTTACCCACCCACCCACCCAGCCCCTCGCTCATTTACCCACCCACCCACCCAGCCCCTCGCTCATTTACCCACTCACCCACCGAACCCCTCGCTCATTTACCCAGCCACCCACCCAGCCCCCTCGCTCATTTACCCAGCCACCCACCCAGACCCTCGCTCATTTACCCACCCTTCCACCCAGCCCCTCGCTCATTTACCCTCCCACCCACCAAACCCTCGCTCATTTACCCACCCACCCACCAGACCCTCGCACATTTACCCACCCACCCACCCAGCCCCTCGCTCATTTACCCACCCACCCTCCCACGCAGCCCCTCGCTCATTGACCCACCCACCCGCCCAGCCCCTCACTCAATGACCCACCGACCCACCCAGCCCCTCGCTCATTTACGCAACCATCCGACCAGACCCTCGCTCATTTACCCACACAACAGCAAAGCCCCTAGCTCAAATACCCACACACCCGCCCAGCACCTCGCTCATTTACCCACCCACCCAGACCCAAGCTCATATACTCACCCACCCACTTAGACCGTCGCTTATTTACCCATGAAACCACCCACCCAGCCCCTCGCTCATTTACACACCCACCCCCCACCCAGACCATTGCTCATTTACCCACGCAACGACCCGCCCAGCCCCTCGCTCATTTACCCACCCACCCACCAATCCCTCGCTCATTTACACAACCACACAACCAGGCCCTCGCACATTTACCCACCCACCCGCCCAGCCCCTCGCTCTTTTACCCTCCCACCCACCCAGCCCCTCGCTCTTTTACCCTCCCACCCACCCAGCCCCTCGCTCTTTTACCCTCCCACCCACCCAGCACCTCGCTCATTTACTTTCCCACCCACCCAGCCCCTCGCTCATTTACCCTCCCACCCACCCAGCCCCTCGCTCATTTAACCTCCCACGAACCCAGCCCCTCGCTCATTTACCCACCCACCCACCCAGCCCCTCGCTCATTTACCCACCCCCCCACCCAGCCCCTCGCTCATTTACCCACCCACCCACCCAGCCCTTCGCACATTTACCCACCCACCCACCCAGCACCTCGCTCATTTACCCACCCACCACCCAGCCCCTCGCTCATTTACTCACCCACCCACCCGGCACGTAGCTCATTTATCCTCCCACCCACCCAGCTTCTCATACATTTACACACCCACCCACACATCCAGCCCCTCGCTCATTTACCCACCCACCCACCCAGCCCTTCGCTCATTTACCCACCCACACACCCAGCATATCGCACATTAACCCACCCAACGACCAAACCACCCATCCCCTCGCTCATTTACCCTTTCACCCAACCAGCACCTCGCTCCTTTACCCATTCATCCAACCAGCCCCTCGCTCATTTATCCACCCACCCACCCAGCCATTCGAACATTTATCCAAACATGCACCCAGCCCCTCGCACATTTACCCACCCACCAGCCCAACCAGCCCCTCGCTCATTTACCCAAACAGCCAAAAGCACACCCAGCCGCTCGCTCATTGACCCACCCACCCGCCCAGCCCCTCACTCATTGACCCACCCACCCGCCCAGCCGCTCGCTCATTTACCCAACCACCCGCCCAGACCCTCGCTCGTTTACCCACGCAACATCAAAGCCCCTCGCTCAAATACCCACACACGCGCCCAGCGACTCGCTCATTTACCCACCCAGCAACCCCGCCCATTGCTCATTTACCCAGCCACCCTGCCAGCCAATCGCCCATTTACCAACCCACCCACCCAGCGCCTTGCTCATTTACCCACCCACCCAGCCCCTCGCTCATATACTCACCCACCCACCCAGACCGTCGCTTATTTACCCACGCAACCACCCACCCAGCCCCCTCGCTCATTTACACACCCACCCACCCACCCAGACGGTCACTCATTTACCCACGCAACGACCCGCCTAGACCCTCGCTCATTTAAACACCCACCCACCCAGCCCCTCGCTCATTTACCCTCCCACCCACACAGCCCATCGCTCATTTACCCACGCACCCAACCAGCCCCTCGCTCATTTACCCACCCACCCACCCAGACCCCGCTCATTTCCCCAACCAGCCTCTCGCTCTTTTACCCACCCAACCACCCAGCCCCTCGCTCATTTACCCTCCCACCAACCCAGCCCTCGCTCATTTACCCACCCACCCACACAGCCCCTCGCTCATTTCCCCAACCATCCACACAGCCCCTCGCTCATTTACCCACCCACCCACCAATCCCTCGCTCATTTACACAACCACACAACCAGGCCCTCGCACATTTACCCACCCACCCACCCAGCCCCTCGCTCTTTTACCCTCCCACCCACCCAGCCCCTCGCACTTTTGCCCTCCCACCCACCCAGCACGTCGCTCATTTACCCTCCCACCCACCCAGCCCATCGCTCATTTACCCTCCCACCCACCCAGCCCCTCGCTCATTTACCCTCCCACCCACCCAGCCCCTCGCTCATTTACCCACCCCCCCACCCAGACCCTCGCTCATTTACACAGCCACCCACCAAGGCACTCGCTCATTTACCCACCCACCCACCCAGCCCCTCGCTCATTTACCCACACACCCACCCAGCCCCTCGCTCATTTACCCAACCACCCACCCAGCCCCTCGCTCATTTACCCACCCACCCACCCAGCCCCTCGCTCATTTACCCACCCACACACCCAGCCCCTCGCTCATTTACCCACTCACCCACCCAACCCCTCGCTCATTTACCCAGCCACCCACCCAGCCCCTCGCTCATTTACCCAGCCACCCACCCAGACCCTGATCATTTACCCACCCTTCCACCCAGCCCCTCGCTCATTTACCCTCCCACCCACCAAACCCTCGCTCATTTACCCACCCACCCAACCAGACCCTCGCACATTTACCCACCCACCCACCCAGCCCCCTCGCTCATTTACCCACCCATCCTCCCACGCAGCCCCTCACTCATTGACCCACCCACTCGCCAAGCACCTCACTCATTGACCGACCGACCCACCCAGCCCCTCGCTCATTTACGCAACCACCCGACCAGACCCTCGCTCGTTTACCCACCCAACAATAAAGCCCCTCGCTCAAATACCCACACACCCGCCCAGCACCTCGCTCATTTACCCACCCACCCAGCCCCAAGCTCATATACTCACCCACCCACTTAGACCGTCGCTTATTTACCCACGCAACCACCCACCCAGCCCCTCGCTCATTTACACACCCACCCACCCACCCAGACCATTGCGCATTGACCCACGCAACGACCCGCCCAGCCCCTCGCTCATTTACCCACCCACCCACCAAGACCCCGCTCATTTCCCCACCCAGCCTCGCGCTCATTTACCCACCCAACCACCCAGCCCCTCGCTCATTTACCCTCCCACCCATCCAGCTTTCGCTCATTTACCCACGCACCCACACAGCCCCTCGCTCATTTACCCACCCATCCACCCAGCCCCTCACTCATTTACCCTCCCACCCACCAATCCCTCGCTCATTTACACAACCACACAACCAGCCCCTCGAACATTTGCCCACCCACACAGCCCCTCGCACATTTACCGACCCACCCTCCCACAAAGCCCCTCGCTCAATAAACCACCCACCCACCCAGACCCTCGCTCTTTTTACCCACGCACCCACCCAGCCCCTCGCTCATTTACCCTACCACCCAACCAGCCCCTCGGTCATTGACCCTCCCACCAACCCAGCACCTCGCTCATTTACCCTCCCACCCACCCAGCCCCTTGCTCATTTAACCTCCCACCAACCCAGCCCCTTGCTCATTTACACACCCACCCACCCAGCCCCTCGCTCATTTACCCACCCACCCACCCAGCCCCTCGCTCATTTACCCACCCACCCACCCAGCCCCTCGCTCATTTACCCACCCACCCACCCAGCTCCTCGCTCATTTACCCACTCAGCCACCCAACCCCTCGCTCATTTACCCAGCCACCCACCCAGCCCCTCGCTCATTTACCCAGCCACCCACCCAGACCCTCGCTCATTTACCCACCCTTCCACCAGACCCTCGCACATTTACCCTCCCACCCACCCAGCCCCTCGCTCATTTACTCACCCACCCACCCAGCACGTAGCTCATTTACCCTCCCACCCACCCAGCCCTTCATACATTTACCCACCCACCCACACACCCAGCCCCTCGCTCATTTACCCACCCACCACCCAGCCCCTTCGCTCATTTACCCACCCTCACACCCAGCATATCGCACATTAACCCACCCAATGACCCAACCACACATTCCCTCGCTCATTTGCCCATTCACCCAACCAGCACCTCGCTAATTTATCCACCCTCCCACCCAGCCCCTCGAACATTTATCCAAACATGCACCCAGCCCCTCGCACATTTACCCACCCACCCACCCACCCAGCCCCTCGCTCATTTAACCAAACACCCAAAAACACACGCAGCCGCTCGCTCATTGACCCACCCATCCGCCCAGCCCCTCACTCATTGACCCACCCACCCGCCCAGCCCCTCGCTCGTTTACCCAACCACCCGCACAGACCCTTGCTCGTTTACCCACCCAACAGCAAAGCCCCTCGCTCAAATACCCACACACCCGCCCAGCGACTCCCTCATTTACCCACCCAGCAACCCCGCCCATCGCTCATTTACCCAGCCACCCACCCAGCCAATCGCCCATTTACCCACCCACCCACCCAGCGCCTCGCTCATTTACCCACCCACCCAGCCCCTCGCTCATATACTCACTCACCCACTCAGACCGTCGCTTATTTAACCACGCAACCACCCACCCAGCCCCTCGCTCATTTACACAGCCACCCACCCACCAAGACCGTCGCTCATTTACCCACGCAACGACGCGCCCAGCCCCTCGCTCATTTACCCACCCAGCCCCTCGCTCATTTAAACTCCCACCCACAAAGCCCATCGCTCATTTACCCACGCACCCAACCAGCCCGTCGCTCATTTACCCACCCACCCACACAGACCCCGCTCATATCCCCACCCAGCCTCTCGCTCATTTACCCACCCAACCACCCAGCCCCTCGCTCATTTACCCTCCCACCCACCCAGCCCTCGCTCATTTACCCACCCACCCACACAGCCCCTCGCTCATTTACCCACCCATCCAACCAGCCCCTCGCTCATTTACCCACCCACCCACCAATCCCTCGTTCATTTACACAACCACACAACCAGCCCCTCGCACATTTACCCACCCACACAGCCCCTCGCTCATTTACCCACCCACCCACCCACCCAGCCCCTCGCTCTTTTAGCCACCAACCCACCCAGCCCCTCGCTCTTTTACCCTCCCACCCACCCAGCCCCTCGCTCATTTACCCTCCCACCCACAGAGCCCCTCGCTCATTTAACCTCCCACCCACCCAGCCACTCGCTCATTTACCCAGCCACCCACCCAGATCCTCGCTCATTTACCCACCCACCCACCCAGCCCCTCGCTCATTTCCCCACCCATCCACCCAGCCCATCGTTCATTTACCCTCCCACCCACCAAACCCTCACTCATTTACCCACCCACCCAACCAGACCCTCGCACATTAAGCCAACCACCCACCCAGCCCCTCGCACATTTACCCATTACCCTCCAACGCAGCCCCTCGCTCATTTCCCCATCCACCCACCCAGCCCCTCTCTCATTTAACAACCCACCCAACCAGCCCCTCGCTCATTTTCCCAGACACCCAACCAGCCCCTCGCTCATTTACTCACCCAACCACCCAGCACCAAGGTCATTTACCTACCCTCCCACCCATCCAGACCCTCACTCATTTACCCACCCACCCACCCAGCCTCCCGCTCATTTACCCACCCACCCACCCACGCTCTTGCTCATTTACCCACCCTCCCACCCAGCCCCTCGCTCATTTACCCTCCCACCCACCCAGCCCATCGCTCATTTGCCCTCTCTCCCACCCAGCCCCAAGCTGATTTACCCTCACACCCACCCTGCCCCTCGCTCATTTAGCCACCCAGCCTCCCAGCCCCTCGCTCATTTACCCACCCACCCACCAAACCCTCGCTCATTTACCCAATCACCCAACCAGCCCCTCGCACATTTACCCACCCACCCTGCCCCTCGCTCATTTACCCGCCTACCCACCCAGCCCCATACTCATTTACCCACCCACCCTCCCACCCAGCCCCTCGCTCATTTACCCACCCATCCACCAAGCCCCTCGCTCATTTACCCACCCTCCCACCCAGCACCTCGCTCATTTAACCACCCACCCACCCAGCCCCTCGCTCATTTACCCACCCACCCACCCAGCCCCTCGCTCATTTACCCACCCACCCTCCCTGCCCCTCGGTCATTTACCCACCCACCCCCCCAGCCCCTCGATCATTTACTCACCCACCCACCCAGTACCTAGCTCAGTTACCTACCCTCCCACTCAACCAGCCCCTCACACATTTACACACCCACCCTCCCACCCAGACCCTCGCTCATTTAACACCCAACCACACAGCCCCACGCTCATTTACCCACCAACCGACCCAGCCGCTCACTCATTTACACACCCACCCAGCAAATCCTCGCTCATTTACCCACCCACCCACCCAGACCCCGCTCATTTACCCACCACACTACCAACCTATCGCTCATTTACCCACCCACACACCCAGACTCTCGCTCATTTACCCTCCCACCCACCCAGCCCATCGCTCATTTACACTCCCACCCACCCAGCCCCTCGCTCATTTACCCTCCTACCCACCAAAACCCTCGCTCATTTACCCACCCACCCACCAGACCCTCGCACATTTACCCACCCACCCACCCAGCCCCTCGCTCATTTACCTACCCACCCTCCCACGCAGCCCCTCGCTCATTGACCCACCCACCCGCCCAGCCCCTCACTCATTGACCCACCGACCCACCCAGCCCCTCGCTCATTTACGCAACCACCCGCCCAGACCCTCGCTCGTTTACCCACCCAACAGCAAACCCCTAGCTCAAATACCCACACACCCGCCCAGCACCTCGCTCATTTACCCACCCACCCAGCCCCAAGCTCATATGCTCACCCACCAACTTAGACCGTCGCTTATTTACCCACGCAACCACCCACCCAGCCCCTCGCTCATTTACACACCCACCCACCCACCCAGACCATTGCTCATTTACCCACGCAACGACCCGCCCAGCCCCTCGCTCATTTACCCACCCACCCACAAATCCCTCGCTCATTTACACAACCACACAACCAGGCCCTCGCACATTTACCCACCCACCCACCCAGCCCCTCGTTCTTTTACCCTCCCACCCACCCAGCACCTCGCTCATTTACCCTCCCACCCACCCAGCCCCTCGCTCATTTACCCTCCCACCCACCCAGCCCCTCGCTCATTTAACCTCCCATGAAACCAGCCCCTCGCTCATTTACCCACCCACCCACCCAGCCCCTCGCTCATTTACCCACCCCCCCACCCAGCCCCTCGCTCATTTACACAGCCACCCACCCAGCCCTTCGCACATTTACCCACCCACCCACCCAGCACCTCGCTCATTTACCCACCCACCACCCAGCCCCTCGCTCATTTACCCAACCACCCACCCAGCCCCTCGCTCATTTACCCACCCACCCACCCAGCCCCTCGCTCATTTACCCACCCACACACCCAGCCCCTCGCTCATTTACCCACTCACCCACCCAACCCCTCGCTCATTTACCCAGCCACCCACCCAGCCCCTCGCTCATTTACCCAGCCACCCACCCAGACCCTCGATCATTTACCCACCCTTCCACCCAGCCCCTCGCTCATTTACCCTCCCACCCACCAAACCCTCGCTCATTTACCCACCCACCCAACCAGACCCTCGCACATTTACCCACCCACCCACCCAGCCCCTCGCTCATTTACCCACCCATCCTCCCACGCAGCCCCTCACTCATTGACCCACCCACTCGCCAAGCACCTCACTCATTGACCGACCGACCCACCCAGCCCCTCGCTCATTTACGCAACCACCCGACCAGACCCTCGCTCGTTTACCCACCCAACAATAAAGCCCCTCGCTCAAATACCCACACACCCGCCCAGCACCTCGCTCATTTACCCACCCACCCAGCCCCAAGCTCATATACTCACCCACCCACTTAGACCGTCGCTTATTTACCCACGCAACCACCCACCCAGCCCCTCGCTCATTTACACACCCACCCACCCACCCAGACCATTGCGCATTGACCCACGCAACGACCCGCCCAGCCCCTCGCTCATTTACCCACCCACCCACCAAGACCCCGCTCATTTCCCCACCCAGCCTCGCGCTCATTTACCCACCCAACCACCCAGCCCCTCGCTCATTTACCCTCCCACCCATCCAGCTTTCGCTCATTTACCCACGCACCCACACAGCCACTCGCTCATTTACCCACCCATCCACCCAGCCCCTCACTCATTTACCCTCCCACCCACCAATCCCTCGCTCATTTACACAACCACACAACCAGCCCCTCGAACATTTGCCCACCCACACAGCCCCTCGCACATTTACCGACCCACCCTCCCACAAAGCCCCTCGCTCAATAAACCACCCACCCACCCAGACCCTCGCTCTTTTACCCACGCACCCACCCAGCCCCTCGCTCATTTACCCTACCACCCAACCAGCCCCTCGGTCATTGACCCTCCCACCAACCCAGCACCTCGCTCATTTACCCTCCCACCCACCCATCCCCTTGCTCATTTAACCTCACACCAACCCAGCCCCTTGCTCATTTACCCACCCACCCACCCAGCCCCTCGCTCATTTACCCACCCCCCCACCCAGCCCCTCGCTCATTTACACACCCACCCACCCAGCCCTTCGCACATTTACCCACCCACCCACCCAGCACCTCGCTCATTTACCCACCCACCACCCAGCCCCTCGCTCATTTACCCAACCACCCACCCAGCCCCTCGCTCATTTACCCACCCACCCACCCAGCCCCTCGCTCATTTACCCACCCACACACCCAGCCCCTCGCTCATTTACCCAGCCACCCACCCAGCCCCTCGCTCATTTACCCAGCCACCCACCCAGACCCTCGATCATTTACCCACCCTTCCACCCAGCCCCTCGCTCATTTACCCTCCCACCCACCAAACCCTCGCTCATTTACCCACCCACCCAACCAGACCCTCGCACATTTACCCACCCACCCACCCAGCCCCTCGCTCATTTACCCACCCATCCTCCCACGCAGCCCCTCACTCATTGACCCACCCACTCGCCAAGCACCTCACTCATTGACCGACCGACCCACCCAGCCCCTCGCTCATTTACGCAACAACCCGACCAGACCCTCGCTCGTTTACCCACCCAACAATAAAGCCCCTCGCTCAAATACCCACACACCCGCCCAGCACCTCGCTCATTTACCCACCCACCCAGCCCCAAGCTCATATACTCACCCACCCACTTAGACCGTCGCTTATTTACCCACGCAACCACCCACCCAGCCCCTCGCTCATTTACACACCCACCCACCCACCCAGACCATTGCGCATTGACCCACGCAACGACCCGCCCAGCCCCTCGCTCATTTACCCACCCACCCACCAAGACCCCGCTCATTTCCCCACCCAGCCTCGCGCTCATTTACCCACCCAACCACCCAGCCCCTCGCTCATTTACCCTCCCACCCATCCAGCTTTCGCTCATTTACCCACGCACCCACACAGCCCCTCGCTCATTTACCCACCCATCCACCCAGCCCCTCACTCATTTACCCTCCCACCCACCAATCCCTCGCTCATTTACACAACCACACAACCAGCCCCTCGAACATTTGCCCACCCACACAGCCCCTCGCACATTTACCGACCCACCCTCCCACAAAGCCCCTCGCTCAATAAACCACCCACCCACCCAGACCCTCGCTCTTTTACCCACGCACCCACCCAGCCCCTCGCTCATTTACCCTACCACCCAACCAGCCCCTCGGTCATTGACCCTCCCACCAACCCAGCACCTCGCTCATTTACCCTCCCACCCACCCAGCCCCTTGCTCATTTAACCTCCCACCAACCCAGCCCCTCGCTCATTTACCCACCCACCCACCCAGCCCCTCGCTCATTTACCCACCCACCCACCCAGCCCCTCGCTCATTTACCCACCCACCCACCCAGCCCCTCGCTCATTTACCCACCCACCCACCCAGCTCCTCGCTCATTTACCCACTCACCCACCCAACCCCTCGCTCATTTACCCAGCCACCCACCCAGCCCCTCGCTCATTTACCCAGCCACCCACCCAGACCCTCGCTCATTTACCCACCCTTCCACCCTGCCCCTCGCTCATTTACCCTCCCACCCACCAAACCCTCGCTCATTTACCCACCCACCCACCAGACCCTCGCACATTTACCCACCCACCCACCCAGCCCCTCGCTCATTTACTCACCCACCCACCCAGCACGTAGCTCATTTACCCTCCCACCCACCCAGCCCTTCATACATTTACCCACCCACCCACACACCCAGCCCCTCGCTCATTTACCCACCCACCACCCAGCCCTTCGCTCATTTACCCACCCTCACACCCAGCATATCGCACATTAACCCACCCAATGACCCAACCACACATTCCCTCGCTCATTTGCCCATTCACCCAACCAGCACCTCGCTAATTTATCCACCCTCCCACCCAGCCCCTCGAACATTTATCCAAACATGCACCCAGCCCCTCGCACATTTACCCACCCACCCACCCACCCAGCCCCTCGCTCATTTAACCAAACACCCAAAAACACACGCAGCCGCTCGCTCATTGACCCACCCATCCGCCCAGCCCCTCACTCATTGACCCACCCACCCGCCCAGCCCCTCGCTCGTTTACCCAACCACCCGCACAGACCCTTGCTCGTTTACCCACCCAACAGCAAAGCCCCTCGCTCAAATACCCACACACCCGCCCAGCGACTCCCTCATTTACCCACCCAGCAACCCCGCCCATCGCTCATTTACCCAGCCACCCACCCAGCCAATCGCCCATTTACCCACCCTCCCACCCAGCGCCTCGCTCATTTACCCACCCACCCAGCCCCTCGCTCATATACTCACTCACCCACTCAGACCGTCGCTTATTTAACCACGCAACCACCCACCCAGCCCCTCGCTCATTTACACAGCCACCCACCCACCCAGACCGTCGCTCATTTACCCACGCAACGACGCGCCCAGCCCCTCGCTCATTTACCCACCCAGCCCCTCGCTCATTTAAACTCCCACCCACAAAGCCCATCGCTCATTTACCCACGCACCCAACCAGCCCGTCGCTCATTTACCCACCCACCCACACAGACCCCGCTCATATCCCCACCCAGCCTCTCGCTCATTTACCCACCCAACCACCCAGCCCCTCGCTCATTTACCCTCCCACCCACCCAGCCCTCGCTCATTTACCCACCCACCCACACAGCCCCTCGCTCATTTACCCACCCATCCAACCAGCCCCTCGCTCATTTACCCACCCACCCACCAATCCCTCGTTCATTTACACAACCACACAACCAGCCCCTCGCACATTTACCCACCCACACAGCCCCTCGCTCATTTACCCACCCACCCACCCACCCAGCCCCTCGCTCTTTTAGCCACCAACCCACCCAGCCCCTCGCTCTTTTACCCTCCCACCCACCCAGCCCCTCGCTCATTTACCCTCCCACCCACAGAGCCCCTCGCTCATTTAACCTCCCACCCACCCAGCCACTCGCTCATTTACCCAGCCACCCACCCAGATCCTCGCTCATTTACCCACCCACCCACCCAGCCCCTCGCTCATTTCCCCACCCATCCACCCAGCCCATCGTTCATTTACCCTCGCACCCACCAAACCCTCACTCATTTACCCACCCACCCAACCAGACCCTCGCACATTAAGCCAACCACCCACCCAGCCCCTCGCACATTTACCCATTACCCTCCAACGCAGCCCCTCGCTCATTTCCCCATCCACCCACCCAGCCCCTCTCTCATTTAACAACCCACCCAACCAGCCCCTCGCTCATTTTACCAGACACCCAACCAGCCCCTCGCTCATTTACTCACCCAACCACCCAGCACCAAGTTCATTTACCTACCCTCCCACCCATCCAGACCCTCACTCATTTACCCACCCACCCACCCAGCCTCCCGCTCATTTACCCACCCACCCACCCACGCTCTTGCTCATTTACCCACCCTCCCACCCAGCCCCTCGCTCATTTACCCTCCCACCCACCCAGCCCATCGCTCATTTGCCCTCTCTCCCACCCAGCCCCAAGCTGATTTACCCTCACACCCACCCTGCCCCTCGCTCATTTAGCCACCCAGCCTCCCAGCCCCTCGCTCATTTACCCACCCACCCACCAAACCCTCGCTCATTTACCCAATCACCCAACCAGCCCCTCGCACATTTACCCACCCACCCTGCCCCTCGCTCATTTACCCGCCTACCCACCCAGCCCCATACTCATTTACCCACCCACCCTCCCACCCAGCCCCTCGCTCATTTACCCACCCATCCACCAAGCCCCTCGCTCATTTACCCACCCTCCCACCCAGCACCTCGCTCATTTAACCACCCACCCTCCCAGCCCCTCGCTCATTTACCCACCCACCCACCCAGCCCCTCGCTCATTTACCCACCCACCCTCCCTGCCCCTCGGTCATTTACCCACCCACCCCCCCAGCCCCTCGATCATTTACTCACCCACCCACCCAGTACCTAGCTCAGTTACCTACCCTCCCACTCAACCAGCCCCTCACACATTTACACACCCACCCTCCCACCCAGACCCTCGCTCATTTAACACCCAACCACACAGCCCCACGCTCATTTACCCACCAACCGACCCAGCCGCTCACTCATTTACCCACCCACCCAGCAAATCCTCGCTCATTTACCCACCCACCCACCCAGACCCCGCTCATTTACCCACCACACTACCAACCTATCGCTCATTTACCCACCCACACACCCAGACTCTCGCTCATTTACCCTCCCACCCACCCAGCCCATCGCTCATTTACACTCCCACCCACCCAGCCCCTCGCTCATTTACCCTCCTACCCACCAAACCCTCGCTCATTTACCCACCCACCCACCAGACCCTCGCACATTTACCCACCCACCCACCCAGCCCCTCGCTCATTTACCTACCCACCCTCCCACGCAGCCCCTCGCTCATTGACCCACCCACCCGCCCAGCCCCTCACTCATTGACCCACCGACCCACCCAGCCCCTCGCTCATTTACGCAACCACCCGCCCAGACCCTCGCTCGTTTACCCACCCATCAGCAAACCCCTAGCTCAAATACCCACACACCCGCCCAGCACCTCGCTCATTTACCCACCCACCCAGCCCCAAGCTCATATGCTCACCCACCAACTTAGACCGTCGCTTATTTACCCACGCAACCACCCACCCAGCCCCTCGCTCATTTACACACCCACCCACCCACCCAGACCATTGCTCATTTACCCACGCAACGACCCGCCCAGCCCCTCGCTCATTTACCCACCCACCCACAAATCCCTCGCTCATTTACACAACCACACAACCAGGCCCTCGCACATTTACCCACCCACCCACCCAGCCCCTCGCTGTTTTACCCTCCCACCCACCCAGCCCCTCGTTCTTTTACCCTCCCACCCACCCAGCACCTCGCTCATTTACCCTCCCACCCACCCAGCCCCTCGCTCATTTAACCTCCCATGAAACCAGCCCCTCGCTCATTTACCCACCCACCCACCCAGCCCCTCGCTCATTTACCCACCCCCCCACCCAGCCCCTCGCTCATTTACACACCCACCCACCCAGCCCTTCGCACATTTACCCACCCACCCACCCAGCACCTCGCTCATTTACCCACCCACCACCCAGCCCCTCGCTCATTTACTCACCCACCCACCCGGCACGTAGCTCATTTACCCTCCCACCCACCCAGCTTCTCATACATTTACACACCCACCCACACATCCAGCCCCTCGCTCATTTACCCACCCACCCACCCAGCCCTTCGCTCATTTACCCACCCTCACACCCAGCATATCGCACATTAACCCACCCAACGACCAAACCACCCATCCCCTCGCTCATTTACCCTTTCACCCAACCAGCACCTCGCTCATTTACCCATTCATCCAACCAGCCCCTCGCTCATTTATCCACCCTCCCACCCAGCCCCTCGCACATTTACCCACCCACCCGCCCAACCAGCCCCTCGCTCATTTACCCAAACAGCCAAAAGCACACCCAGCCGCTCGCTCATTGACCCACCCAGCCGCCCAGCCCCTCACTCATTGACCCACCCACCCGCCCAGCCGCTCGCTCATTTACCCAACCACCCGCCCAGACCCTCGCTCGTTTACCCATGCAACATCAAAGCCCCTCGCTCAAATACCCACACACCCGCCCAGCGACTCGCTCATTTACCCACCAAGCAACCCCGCCCATTGCTCATTTACCCAGCCACCCTGCCAGCCAATCGCCCATTTACCAACCCACCCACCGAGCGCCTTGCTCATTTACCCACCCACCCAGCCCCTCGCTCATATACTCACCCACCCACCCAGACCGTCGCTTATTTACCCATGCAACCACCCACCCAGCCCCTCGCTCATTTACACAGCCACCCACCCACCCAGACCGTCGCTCATTTACCCACGCAACGACGCGCCCAGCCCCTCGCTCATTTACCCACCCAGCCCCTCGCTCATTTAAACTCCCACCCACAAAGCCCATCGCTCATTTACCCACGCACCCAACCAGCCCGTCGCTCATTTACCCACCCACCCACACAGACCCCGCTCATATCCCCACCCAGCCTCTCGCTCATTTACCCACCCAACCACCCAGCCCCTCGCTCATTTACCCTCCCACCCACCCAGCCCTCGCTCATTTACCCACCCACCCACACAGCCCCTCGCTCATTTACCCACCCATCCAACCAGCCCCTCGCTCATTTACCCACCCACCCACCAATCCCCCGTTCATTTACACAACCACACAACCAGCCCCTCGCACATTTACCCACCCACACAGCCCCTCGCTCATTTACCCACCCACCCACCCACCCAGCCCCTCGCTCTTTTAGCCACCAACCCACCCAGCCCCTCGCTCTTTTACCCTCCCACCCACCCAGCCCCTCGCTCATTTACCCTCCCACCCACAGAGCCCCTCGCTCATTTAACCTCCCACCCACCCAGCCACTCGCTCATTTACCCAGCCACCCACCCAGATCCTCGCTCATTTACCCACCCACCCACCCAGCCCCTCGCTCATTTCCCCACCCATCCACCCAGCCCATCGTTCATTTACCCTCCCACCCACCAAACCCTCACTCATTTACCCACCCACCCAACCAGACCCTCGCACATTAAGCCAACCACCCACCCAGCCCCTCGCACATTTACCCATTACCCTCCAACGCAGCCCCTCGCTCATTTCCCCATCCACCCACCCAGCCCCTCTCTCATTTAACAACCCACCCAACCAGCCCCTCGCTCATTTTCCCAGACACCCAACCAGCCCCTCGCTCATTTACTAACCCAACCACCCAGCACCAAGGTCATTTACCTACCCTCCCACCCATCCAGACCCTCACTCATTTACCCACCCACCCACCCAGCCTCCCGCTCATTTACCCACCCACCCACCCACGCTCTTGCTCATTTACCCACCCTCCCACCCAGCCCCTCGCTCATTTACCCTCCCACCCACCCAGCCCATCGCTCATTTGCCCTCTCTCCCACCCAGCCCCAAGCTGATTTACCCTCACACCCACCCTGCCCCTCGCTCATTTAGCCACCCAGCCTCCCAGCCCCTCGCTCATTTACCCACCCACCCACCAAACCCTCGCTCATTTACCCAATCACCCAACCAGCCCCTCGCACATTTACCCACCCACCCTGCCCCTCGCTCATTTACCCGCCTACCCACCCAGCCCCATACTCATTTACCCACCCACCCTCCCACCCAGCCCCTCGCTCATTTACCCACCCATCCACCAAGCCCCTCGCTCATTTACCCACCCTCCCAACCAGCACCTCGCTCATTTAACCACCCACCCACCCAGCCCCTCGCTCATTTACCCACCCACCCACCCAGCCCCTCGCTCATTTACCCACCCACCCTCCCTGCCCCTCGGTCATTTACCCACCCACCCCCCCAGCCCCTCGATCATTTACTCACCCACCCACCCAGTACCTAGCTCAGTTACCTACCCTCCCACTCAACCAGCCCCTCACACATTTACACACCCACCCTCCCACCCAGACCCTCGCTCATTTAACACCCAACCACACAGCCCCACGCTCATTTACCCACCAACCGACCCAGCCGCTCACTCATTTACCCACCCACCCAGCAAATCCTCGCTCATTTACCCACCCACCCACCCAGACCCCGCTCATTTACCCACCACACTACCAACCTATCGCTCATTTACCCACCCACACACCCAGACTCTCGCTCATTTACCCTCCCACCCACCCAGCCCATCGCTCATTTACACTCCCACCCACCCAGCCCCTCGCTCATTTACCCTCCTACCCACCAAACCCTCGCTCATTTACCCACCCACCCACCAGACCCTCGCACATTTACCCACCCACCCACCCAGCCCCTCGCTCATTTACCTACCCACCCTCCCACGCAGCCCCTCGCTCATTGACCCACCCACCCGCCCAGCCCCTCACTCATTGACCCACCGACCCACCCAGCCCCTCGCTCATTTACGCAACCACCCGCCCAGACCCTCGCTCGTTTACCCACCCAACAGCAAACCCCTAGCTCAAATACCCACACACCCGCCCAGCACCTCGCTCATTTACCCACCCACCCAGCCCCAAGCTCATATGCTCACCCACCAACTTAGACCGTCGCTTAATTACCCACGCAACCACCCACCCAGCCCCTCGCTCATTTACACACCCACCCACCCACCCAGACCATTGCTCATTTACCCACGCAACGACCCGCCCAGCCCCTCGCTCATTTACCCACCCACCCACAAATCCCTCGCTCATTTACACAACCACACAACCAGGCCCTCGCACATTTACCCACCCACCCACCCAGCCCCTCGCTCTTTTACCCTCCCACCCACCCAGCCCCTCGCTGTTTTACCCTCCCACCCACCCAGCCCCTCGTTCTTTTACCCTCCCACCCACCCAGCACCTCGCTCATTTACCCTCCCACCCACCCAGCCCCTCGCTCATTTACCCTCCCACCCACCCAGCCCCTCGCTCATTTAACCTCCCATGAAACCAGCCCCTCGCTCATTTACCCACCCACCCACCCAGCCCCTCGCTCATTTACCCACCCCCCCACCCAGCCCCTCGCTCATTTACACACCCACCCACCCAGCCCTTCGCACATTTACCCACCCCCCCACCCAGCACCTCGCTCATTTACCCACCCACCACCCAGCCCCTCGCTCATTTACTCACCCACCCACCCGGCACGTAGCTCATTTACCCTCCCACCCACCCAGCTTCTCATACATTTACACACCCACCCACACATCCAGCCCCTCGCTCATTTACCCACCCACCCACCCAGCCCTTCGCTCATTTACCCACCCTCACACCCAGCATATCGCACATTAACCCACCCAACGACCAAACCACCCATCCCCTCGCTCATTTACCCTTTCACCCAACCAGCACCTCGCTCATTTACCCATTCATCCAACCAGCCCCTCGCTCATTTATCCACCCTCCCACCCAGCCCCTCGCACATTTACCCACCCACCCGCCCAACCAGCCCCTCGCTCATTTACCCAAACAGCCAAAAGCACACCCAGCCGCTCGCTCATTGACCCACCCACCCGCCCAGCCCCTCACTCATTGACCCACCCACCCGCCCAGCCGCTCGCTCATTTACCCAACCACCCGCCCAGACCCTCGCTCGTTTACCCATGCAACATCAAAGCCCCTTGCTCAAATACCCACACACCCGCCCAGCGACTCGCTCATTTACCCACCAAGCAACCCCGCCCATTGCTCATTTACCCAGCCACCCTGCCAGCCAATCGCCCATTTACCAACCCACCCACCGAGCGCCTTGCTCATTTACCCACCCACCCAGCCCCTCGCTCATATACTCACCCACCCACCCAGACCGTCGCTTATTTACCCATGCAACCACCCACCCAGCCCCTCGCTCATTTACACACCCACCCACCCACCCAGACCGTCGCTCATTTACCCACGCAACGACCCGCCCAGACCCTCGCTCATTTAAACACCCACCCACCCAGCCCCTCGCTCATTTACCCTCCCACCCACACAGCCCATCGCTCATTTACCCACGCACCGAACCAGCCCCTCGCTCATTTACCCACCCACCCACCCAGACCCCGCTCATTTCCCCAACCAGCCTCTCGCTCTTTTACCCACCCAACCACCCAGCCCCTCGCTCATTTACCCTCCCACCAACCCAGCCCTCGCTCATTTACCCACCCACCCACACAGCCCCTCGCTCATTTCCCCAACAATCCACACAGCC
Source organism: Isurus oxyrinchus (assembly GCA_026770705.1). Taxonomy (NCBI): domain Eukaryota; kingdom Metazoa; phylum Chordata; class Chondrichthyes; order Lamniformes; family Lamnidae; genus Isurus; species Isurus oxyrinchus. The sequence continues at coordinate 24,156 of JANJGN010001321.1, forward strand.
CCTCGCTCATTTACCCACCCACCCACCAATCCGTCTCTCATTTACACAACGACACAACCAGGCCCTCGCACATTTACCCACCCACCCACCCAGCCCCTCGCTCTTTTACCCTCCCACCCACCCAGCCCCTCGCTCATTTACCCTCCCACCCACCCAGCCCATCGCTCATTTACCCTCCCACCCACCCAGCCCCTCGCTCATTTACCCTCCCACCCACCCAGCGCCTCGCTCATTTAACCTCCCACGAACCCAGCCCCTCGCTCATTTACCCACCCACCCACCCAGCCCCTCGCTCATTTACCCACCCCCCCACCCAGACCCTCGCTCATTTACCCACCCACCCACCAAGGCACTCGCTCATTTATCCACCCACCCACCCAGCCCCTCGCTCATTTACCCACCCACCCACCCAGCCCCTCGCTCATTTACCCACCCACCCACCCAGCCCCTCGCTCATTTACCCACCCACCCACCGAGCCCCTCGCTCATTTACCCACCCACCCACCCAGCCCCTCGCTCATTTACCCACCCACCCACCCAGCCCCTCGCTCATTTACCCACCCACCCACCCAGCCCCTTGCTCATTGACCCACTCACACACCCAACCCATCGCTCATTTACCCAGCCACCCAACCAGCCCCTCGCTCATTTACCCAGCCACCCACCCAGACCCTCGCTCATTTACCCACCCTTCCACCCAGCCCCTCGCTCATTTACCCTCCCACCCACCAAACCCTCGCTCATTTACCCACCCACCCAACCAGACCCTCGCACATTTACCCACCCACCCACCCAGCCCCTCGCTCATTTACCCACCCACCCTCCCACGCAGCCCCTCGCTGATTGACCCACCCACCCGCCCAGCCCCTCACTCATTGACCCACCCACCCGCCCAGCCCCTCACTCATTGACCCACCGACCCACCCAGCCCCTCGCTCATTTACGCAACCACCCGCCCAGACCCTCGCTCGTTTACCCACCCAACAGCAAAGCCCCTCGCTCAAATACCCACACACCCGCCCAGCACCTCGCTCATTTACCCACCCACCCAGCCCCAAGCTCATATGCTCACCCACCCACTTAGACCGTCGCTTATTTACCCACGCAACCACCCACCCAGCCCCTCGCTCATTTACACACCCACCCAACCACCCAGACCATTGCTCATTTACCCACGCAACGACCCGCCCAGCCCCTCGCTCGTTTACCCAGCCACCCACCAAGACCCCGCTCATTTCCCCACCCAGCCTCGCGCTCATTTACCCACCCAACCACCCAGCCCCTCGCTCATTTACCCTCCCACCCATCCAGCCCTCGCTCATTTACCCACGCACCCACACAGCCCCTCGCTCATTTACCCTCCCATGCACCCAGCCCCTCACTCATTTACCCTCCCACCCACCAATCCCTCGCTCATTTACACAACCACACAACCAGCCCCTCGAACATTTGCCCTCCCACACAGCCCCTCGCACATTTACCCACCCACCCTGCCACAAAGCCCCTCGCTCAATAAACCACCCACCCATCCAGACCCTCGCTCTTTTACCCACACACCCACCCAGCCCCTCGCTCATTTACCCTACCAACCAACCAGCCCCTCGGTCATTTACCCTCCCACCAACCCAGCCCGTCGCTCATTTACCCTCCCACCCACCCAGCCCCTTGCTCATTTAACCTCCCACCAACCCAGCCCCTTGCTCATTTACCCACCCACCCACCCAGCCCCTCGCTCATTGACCCACCAACCCACCCACCCGCTTGCTCATTTACCCACCCACCCAGCAAATCCTCGCTCATTTACGCACCCACCCACCCAGCCCCTCACTCATTTACCCACCCACCCACCCAGCCCCTCGCTCATTTACCCACCCACCCACCCAGCCCCTCGCTCATTTACCCACCCACCAACCAACCCAGGCCCTCGCTCACTTACCCACCCACCAATCCGCCCAGACCCTCGCTCATTTACCCACCCACCCTCCCAGCCCCTCGCTCATTTCCCCACCAACCCTCCCAGCACCTCGCTCATTTACCCACCCAACCACCCTGCCACTCGATCGTTTACCCACCCACCCGCCCAGCCCCTCGCTCATTTACCCACCCACCCACCCAGACCCTCGATAATTTACCCACCCACCCGCCCAGACCCTCGCTCATTTACCCACCCACCCGCCCAGACCCTCGCTCATTTACCCACCCACCCGCCCAGACCCTCGCTCATTTACCCACCAACCCACCCAGCCGCTCGCTCATTTACCCACCCACCCAGCAAATCCTCGCTCATTTACCCACCCACCCACCCAGCCCTTCGCACATTTACCCACCCACCCACCCAGCACCTCGCTCATTTACCCACCCACCACCCAGCCCCTCGCTCATTTACTCACCCTCCCACCCGGCACGTAGCTCATTTACCCTCCCACCCACCCAGCTTCTCATACATTTACACACCCACCCACACATCCAGCCCCTCGATCATTTACCCACCCACCCACCCAGCCCTTCGCTCATTTACCCACCCTCACACCCAGCATATCGCACATTAACCCACCCAACGACCAAACCACCCATCCCCTCGCTCATTTACCCTTTCACCCAACCAGCACCTCGCTCATTTACCCATTCATCCAACCAGCCCCTCGCTCATTTATCCACCCTCCCACCCAGCCATTCGAACATTTATCCAAACATGCACCCAGCCCCTCGCACATTTACCCACCCACACGCCCAACCAGCCCCTCGCTCATTTACCCAAACAGCCAAAAGCACACCCAGCTGCTCGCTCATTGACCCACCCACCCGTCCAGCCCCTCACTCATTGACCCACACACCCGCCCAGCCGCTCGCTCATTTACCCAACCACCCGCCCAGACCCTCGCTCGTTTACCCACGCAACATCAAAGCCCCTCGCTCAAATACCCACACACCCGCCCAGCGACTCGCTCATTTACCCACCCAGCAACCCCGCCCATTGCTCATTTACCCAGCCACCCTGCCAGCCAATCGCCCATTTACCCACCCACCCACCCAGCGCCTTGCTCATTTACCCACCCACCCAGCCCCTCGCTCATATACTCACCCACCCACCCAGACCGTCGCTTATTTGCCCACGCAACCACCCACCCAGCCCCTCGCTCATTTACACACCCACCCACCCACCCAGACCGTCGCTCATTTACCCACGCAACGACCCGCCCAGAGCCTCGCTCATTTAAACAACCACCCACCCAGCCCCTCGCTCATTTACCCTCCCACCCACACAGCCCATCGCTCATTTACCCACGCACCCAACCAGCCCCTCGCTCATTTACCCACCCACCCACCCAGACCCCGCTCATTTCCCCACCCAGCCTCTCGCTCTTTTACCCACCCAACCACCCAGCCCCTCGTTCATTTACCCTCCCACCAACCCAGCCCTCGCTCATTTACCCACACACCCACACAGCCCCTCGCTCATTTCCCCAAGCATCCACACAGCCCCTCGCTCATTTACCCACCCACCCACCAATCCCTCGCTCATTTACACAACCACACAACCAGGCCCTCGCACATTTACCCACCCACCCACCCAGCCCCTCGGTCATTTACCCTCCCACCCACCCAGCCCCTCGCTCTTTTACCCTCCCACCCACCCAGCCCCTCTCTCTTTTACCTTCCCACCCACCCAGCACCTCGCTCATTTACCCTCCCACCCACCCAGCGCATCGCTCATTTACCCTCCCACCCACCCAGCCCCTCGCTCATTTACCCTCCCACCCACCCAGCCCCTCGCTCATTTAACCTCCCACGAACCCAGCCCCTCGCTCATTTACCCACCCACCCACCCTGCCCCTCGCTCATTTACCCACCCACCCACCCAGCCCCTCGCTCATTTACCCACCCCCCCACCCAGACCCTCGCTCATTTACCCACCCACCCACCAAGGCACTCGCTCATTTACCCACCCACCCACCCAGCCCCTCGCTCATTTACCCACCCACCCACCCAGCCCCTCGCTCATTTACCCAGCCACCCACCCAGCCCCTCGCTCATTTACCCACTCACCCACCCAACCCCTCGCTCATTTACCCAGCCACCCACCCAGCCCCTCGCTCATTTACCCAGCCACCCACCCAGACCCTCGCTCATTTACCCACCCTTCCACCCAGCCCCTCGCTCATTTACCCTCCCACCCACCAAACCCTCGCTCATTTACCCACCCACCCACCAGACCCTCACACATTTACCCACCCACCCACCCAGCCCCTCGCTCATTTACCCAAAAACCCTCCCACGCAGCCCCTCGCTCATTGACCCACCCACCCGCCCAGCCCCTCACTCATTGACCCACCGACCCACCCAGCCCCTCGCTCATTTACGCAACCACCCGCCCAGACCCTCGCTCGTTTACCCACCCAACAGCAAAGCCCCTAGCTCAAATACCCACACACCCGACCAGCACCTCGCTCATTTACCCACCCACCCAGCCCCAAGCTCATATAATCACCCACCCACTTAGACCGTCGCTTATTTACCCACGCAACCACCCACCCAGCCCCTCGCTCATTTACACACCCACCCACCCACCCAGACCATTGCTCATTTACCCACGCAACGACCCGCCCAGCCCCTCGCTCATTTACCCACCCACCCACCAAGACCCCGCTCATTTCCCCACCCAGCCTCGCGCTCAATTACCCACCCAACCACCCAGCCCCTCGCTCATTTACCCTCCCACCCATCCAGCCCACGCTCATTTACCCACGCACCCACACGGCCCCTCGCTCATTTACCCACCCATCCACCCAGCCCCTCACTCATTTACCCTCCCACCCACCAATCCCTCGCTCATTTACACAACCACACAACCAGCCCCTCGAACATTTACCCACCCACCCAGCCCCTCGCTCATATACTCACCCACCCACCCAGACCGTCGCTTATTTACCCACGCAACCACCCACCCAGCCCCTCGCTCATTTACACACCCACCCACCCACCCAGATCGTCGCTCATTTACCCACGCAACGACCCGCCCAGACCCTCGCTCATTTAAACACCCACCCACCCAGCCCGTCGCTCATTTACCCTCCCACCCACACAGCCCTTCGCTCATTTACCCACGCACCCAACCAGCCCCTCGCTCATTTACCCACCCACCCACCCAGACCCCGCTCATTTCCCCACCCAGCCTCTCGCTCTTTTACCCACCCAGCCACCCAGCACCTCGTTCATTTACCCTCCCACCAACCCAGCCCTCGCTCATTTACCCACACACCCACACAGCCCCTCGCTCATTTCCCCAACCATCCACACAGCCCCTCGCTCATTTACCCACCCACCCACCAATCCCTCGCTCATTTACACAACAACACAACCAGGCCCTCGCACATTTACCCACCCACCCACCCAGCCCCTCGCTCTTTTACCCTCCCACCCACCCAGCCTTTCGCTCTTTTACCCTCCCACCCACCCAGCCCCCGCTCTTTTACCTTCCCACCCACCCAGCACCTCGCTCATTTACCCTCCCACCCACCCAGCCCATCACTCATTTACCCTCCCACCCACCGAGCCCCTCGCTCATTTACCCTCCCACCCACCCAGCCCCTCGCTCATTTAACCTCCCACGAACCCAGCCCCTCGCTCATTTACCCACCCACCCACCCAGCCCCTCGCTCATTTACCCAACCACCCACCCAGCCCCTCGCTCAATTACCCACCCCCCCACCCAGACCCTCGCTCATTTACCCACCCACCCACCAAGGCACTCGCTCATTTACCCACCCACCCACCCAGCCCCTCGCTCATTTACCCACCCACCCACCCAGCCCCTCGCTCATTTAACCACCCACCCACCCAGCCCCTCGCTCATTTTCCCAGCCACCCACCCAGCCCCTCGCTCATTTACCCACCCACCCACCCAGCCCCTTGCTCATTTACCCACTCACCCACCCAACCCCTCGCTCATTTACCCAGCCACCCACCCAGCCCCTCGCTCATTTACCCAGCCACCCACCCAGACCCTCGCTCATTTACCCACCCTTCCACCCAGCCCCTCGCTCATTTACCCTCCCACCCACCAAACCCTCGCTCATTTACCCACCCACCCACCAGACCCTCACACATTTACCCACCCACCCACCCAGCCCCTGGCTCATTTACCCACCCACCCTCCCACGCAGCCCCTCGCTCATTGACCCACCCACCCGCCCAGCCCCTCGCTCATTTACGCAACCACCCGCCCAGACCCTCGCTCGTTTACCCACCCAACAGCAAAGCCCCTAGCTCAAATACCCACACACCCGCCCAGCACTTCGCTCATTTACCCACCCACCCAGCCCCAAGCTCATATACTCACCCACCCACTTAGACCGTCGCTTATTTACCCACGCAACCACCCACCCAGCCCCTCGCTCATTTACACACCCACCCACCCACCCAGACCATTGCTCATTTACCCACGCAACGACCCGCCCAGCCCCTCGCGCATTTACCCACCCACCCACCAAGACCCCGCTCATTTCCCCACCCAGCCTCGCGCTCATTTACCCACCCAACCACCCAGCCCCTCGCTCATTTACCCTCCCACCCATCCAGCCCTCGCTCATTTACCCACGCACCCACACGGCCCCTCGCTCATTTACCCACCCATCCACCCAGCCCCTCACTCATTTACCCTCCCACCCACCAATCCCTCGCTCATTTACACAACCACACAACCAGCCCCTCGAACATTTGCCCACCCACACAGCCCCTCGCACATTTACCCACCCACCCTCCCACAAAGCCCCTCGCTCAATAAACCACCCACCCACCCAGACCCTCGCTCTTTTACCCACGCACGCACCCAGCCCCTCGCTCATTTACCCTACCACCCAACCAGCCCCACGGTCATTTACCCTCCCACCAACCCAGCCCGTCGCTCATTTACCCTCCCACACACCCTGCCCCTTGCTCATTTAACCACCCACCCACCCAGCCCCACGCTCATTTACCCACCCACCCTCCCACGCAGCCCCTCGCTCATTTACCCACCCACCCACCCAGCCCCTCGTTCATTTACCCACCCACCCACCCAGCCCCTCGCTCATTTACCCACCCACCCAACCAGCCCCTCGCTCATTTACCCAACCACCCAACCAGCCCCTCGTTCATTTACCCACCCACCCACCCAGCCCCTCGCTCATTCACACACCCAACCACCCACCCAGACGCTCGCTCATTTACCCACTCAACCACCCACCTAGCCCCTCGCTCATTTACCCACCCATCCACCCAGCCCATTGTTCATTTACCAACCCACCCAAACAGCCCCTCGCTCATTTTCCCAGCGACCCAACCAGCTCCTCGCTCATTTACTCACCCAACCATCCAGAACCTAGGTCATTTACCTACCCTCCCACCCATCCAGACCCTCACTCATTTACCAACCCACACACCCAGCCCCTCGCTCATTTACACACCCAACCTCCCACCCAGACCCTCGCTCATTTACCCACGCAACGACCCGCCCAGCCCCTCAATCATTTACCCACACACCCACCCAGCCCCTCGCTCATTTACCCTCCCACCCACACATCCCCTCGCTCATTCACCCACCCAACCATCCAGCCCCTCGCTCATTTACCCAACCACCCACCCAGACCCTGGCACATTTACCCACCCACCCGCCCAGACCCCGCTCATTTACCCACCCACCCACCCAGCCCCTCGCTCATTTACTCTCCCACCCACCCAGCCCCTCGCTCATTTATGCACACACCCACCCAGCCCCTCGCTCATTTACCCACCCACCCACCCAGCCCCTCGCTCATTTACCCACCCACCAACCCACCCAGCCCCTCGCTCACTTACACACCCACCAACCCACCCAGCCCCTCGCTCATTTACCCACCCACCCACCCAGCCCCTCGCTCATTTACCCACCCACCAACCCACCCAGCCCCTCGCTCATTTACACACCCAACCTCCCACCCAGACCCTCGCTCATTTACCCACGCAACGACCCGCCCAGCCCCTCAATCATTTACCCACACACCCACCCTGCCCCTCGCTCATTTACCCTCCCACCCAAACATCCCCTCGCTCATTCACCCACCCAACCATCCAGCCCCTCGCTCATTTACCCAACCACCCACCCAGACCCTGGCACATTTACCCACCCACCCACCCAGACCCCGCTCATTTACCCACCCACCCACCCAGCCCCTCGCTCATTTACTCTCCCACACACCCAGCCCCTCGCTCATTTACGCACACACCCACCCAGCCCCTCGCTCATTTACCCACCCACCCACCCAGCCCCTCGCTCATTTACCCACCCACCCACCCAGCCCCTCGCTCATTTACCCACCCACCAACCCACCCAGCCCCTCGCTCACTTACACACCCACCAACCCACCCAGCCCCTCGCTCATTTACCCACCCTCCCTCCCAGCCCCTCGCTCATTTACCCACCCACCGTCCCAGCCCCTCGCTCGTTTACCCACCCAACCGCCCTGCCACTCGCTCGTTTACCCACCCAACCGCCCAGCCCCTCGCTCATTTACCCTCCCACCCACCCAGCCCCTCGCTCATTTACCCTCCCACCCACCCAGCCACTCGCTCAGTTAACCTCCCACGAACCCAGACCCTCGCTCATTTACCCACCCACCCACCCAGCCCCTCGCTCATTTACCCACCCACCCAGCCCCTCGCTCATTTACCCACCCCCCCACCCAGACCCGCGCTCATTTACCCACCCACCCACCCAGCCCCTTGCTCATTTAACCACCCACCCACCCAGCCCCTCGCTCATTTACCCAGCCACCCACCCAGCCCCTCGCTCATTTACCCACCAACCCACCCAGCCCTTCGCTCATTTACCCACTCACCCACCCAACCCCTCGCTCTTTTACCCAGCCACCCACCCAGCCCCTCGCTCATTTACCCAGCCACCCACCCAGACCCTCGCTCATTTACCCACCCTTCCACCCAGCCCCTCGCTCATTTACCCTCCCACCCACCAAACCCTCGCTCATTTACCCACCCACCCACCAGACCCTCACACACTTACCCACCCACCCACCCAGCCCCTCGCTCATTTACCCACCCACCCTCCCACGCAGCCCCTCGCTCATTGACCCACCAACCCGCCCAGCCCCTCACTCATTGACCCACCGACCCACCCAGCCCCTCGCTCATTTACGCAACCACCCGCCCAGACCCTCGCTCGTTTACCCACCCAACAGCAAAGCCCCTAGCTCAAATACCCACACACCCGCCCAGCACCTCGCTCATTTACCCACCCACCCAGCCCCAAGCTCATATACTCACCCACCCACTTAGACCGTCGCTTATTTACCCACGCAACCACCCACCCAGCCCCTCGCTCATTTACACACCCACTCACCCACCCAGACCATTGCTCATTTACCCACGCAACGACCCGCCCAGCCCCTCGCTCATTTACCCACCCACCCACCAAGACCCCGCTCATTTCCCCACCCAGCCTCGCGCTCATTTACCCACCCAACCACCCAGCCCCTCACTCATTTACCCTCCCACCCATCCAGCCCTCGCTCATTTACCCACGCACCCACACGGCCCCTCGCTCATTTACCCACCCATCCACCCAGCCCCTCACTCATTTACCCTCCCACCCACCAATCCCTCGCTCATTTACACAACCACACAACCAGCCCCTCGAACATTTGCCCACCCACACAGCCCCTCGCACATTTACCCACCCACCCTCCCACAAAGCCCCTCGCTCAATAAACCACCCACCCACCCAGACCCTCGCTCTTTTACCCACGCACCCACCCAGCCCCTCGCTCATTTACCCTACCACCCAACCAGCCCCACGGTCATTTACCCTCCCACCAACCCAGCCCGTCGCTCATTTACCCTCCCACCCACCCAGCCCCTTGCTCATTTAACCACCCACCCACCCAGCCCCACGCTCATTTACCCACCCACCCTCCCACGCAGCCCCTCGCTCATTTACCCACCCACCCACCCAGCCCCTCGTTCATTTACCCACCCACCCACCCAGCCCCTCGCTCATTTACCCACCCACCCAACCAGCCCCTCGCTCATTTACCCAACCACCCAACCAGCCCCTCGTTCATTTACCCACCCACCCACCCAGCCCCTCGCTCATTCACACACCCAACCACCCACCCAGACGCTCGCTCATTTACCCACTCAACCACCCACCTAGCCCCTCGCTCATTTACCCACCCATCCACCCAGCCCATCGTTCATTTACCAACCCACCCAAACAGCCCCTCGCTCATTTTCCCAGCGACCCAACCAGCTCCTCACTCATTTACTCACCCAACCATCCAGAACCTAGGTCATTTACCTACCCTCCCACCCATCCAGACCCTCACTCATTTACCAACCCACCCACCCAGCCCCTCGCTCATTTACACACCCAACCTCCCACCCAGACCCTCGCTCATTTACCCACGCAACGACCCGCCCAGCCCCTCAATCATTTACCCACACACCCACCCTGCCCCTCGCTCATTTACCCTCCCACCCACACATCCCCACGCTCATTCACCCACCCAACCATCCAGCCCCTCGCTCATTTACCCAACCACCCACCCAGACCCTGGCTCATTTACCCACCCACCCACCCAGACTCCGCTCATTTACCCACCCACCCACCCAGCCCCTCGCTCATTTACACTCCCACCCACCCAGCCCCTCGCTCATTTACGCACACACCCACCCAGCCCCTCGCTCATTTACCCACCCACCCACCCAGCCCCTCGCTCATTTACCCACCCACCAACCCACCCAGCCCCTCGCTCACTTACACACCCACCAACCCACCCAGACCCTCGCTCATTTACCCACTCTCCCTCCCAGCCCCTCGCTCATTTACTCACCCAACCATCCAGAACCTAGGTCATTTACCTACCCTCCCACCCATCCAGACCCTCACTCATTTACCAACCCACCCACCCAGCCCCTCGCTCATTTACACACCCAACCTCCCACCCAGACCCTCGCTCATTTACCCACGCAACGACCCGCCCAGCCCCTCAATCATTTACCCACACACCCACCCTGCCCCTCGCTCATTTACCCTCCCACCCACACATCCCCTCGCTCATTCACCCACCCAACCATCCAGCCCCTCGCTCATTTACCCAACCACCCACCCAGACCCTGGCTCATTTACCCACCCACCCACCCAGACTCCGCTCATTTACCCACCCACCCACCCAGCCCCTCGCTCATTTACACTCCCACCCACCCAGCCCCTCGCTCATTTACGCACACACCCACCCAGCCCCTCGCTCATTTACCCACCCACCAACCCACCCAGCCCCTCGCTCACTTACACACCCACCAACCCACCCAGACCCTCGCTCATTTACCCACTCTCCCTCCCAGCCCCTCGCTCATTTACCCACCCACCGTCCCAGCCCCTCGCTCGTTTACCCACCCAACCGCCCTGCCACTCGCTCGTTTACCCACCCAACCGCCCAGCCCCTCACTCATTTACCCACCCACCCTCCCAGCCCCTCGCTCATTTACCAACCCACTCGCCCAGCCCCTCGATCATTTACCCACCCACCCGCCCAGCCCCTCGCTCATTTACCCACCCACCCGCCCAGCCCCTCACTCATTTACCCACCCACCCACCCAGCCCCTCGCTCATTTACCCACCCACCCTCCCACGCAGCTCCTCGCACATTTACCTCCCCACCCACCCAGCCCCTCGCTCATTCACACACCCACCCTCCCAGCCCCTCGCTCATTTACTCACCCACCCAGCCAGCACGTAGCTCATTTACCCTCCCACCCACCCAGCCCCTCATACATTTACACACCCACACACCCGCCCAGCACCTCACTCATTCACCCACCCACCCGCCCAGCCCCTCGCTCATTTACCCAACCACCCGCACAGAACCTCGCTCGTTTACCCACCCAACAGCACAGCCCCTCGCTCATATACCCACACACCCGCCCAGCAACTCGCTCATTTACCCACCCAGCAACCATGCCCATCGCTCATTTACCCAGCCACCCAACCAGCCAATCGCACACTAACCCACCCACCCACCCAGCGCCTCGCTCATTTAACCACCCACCCAGCCCCTCGCTCATATACTCAACCACCCACTTAGACCGTCGCTTATTTACCCACGCAAACACCCACCCATGCCCTCGCTCATTTACACACCCACACACCCACCCAGACCGTCGCTCATTTACCCACCCAGCCCCTCGCTCATTTACCCTCCCACCCACACAGCCCATCGCTCATTTACCCACGCACCCAACCAGCCCCTCGCTCATTTACCCACCCACCCACCCAGACCCCGCTCATTTACCCACCCAGCCTCTCGCTCATTTACCCACCCACCCACCCAGCCCTCGCTCATTTACCCACCCACCCACCCAGCCCTCGCTCATTTACCCACCCACCCACCCAGCCCTCGCTCATTTACCCACCCACCCGGTAGCCCCTCGCTCTTTTACCGACCCTCACACACAGTCCCTCGCACATTTACCCACCCATCCAACCAGCCGCTCGCTCATTTACCCACCCACCCACCAATCCCTCGCTCATTTACACAACCACACAACCAGCCTCTCGCACATTTACCCACCAATACAGCCCCTCGCTCATTTACCCACCCACCCTCCCACAAAGCCCCTCGCTCATTTACCCACCCACCCACCCAGCCTCTCCTCTTTTACCCTCCCACCCAGCCAGCCGCTCGCACTTTTACCCTCCCACCCTCCCAGCCCCTCGCTCATTTACCCTCACACCCACGCAGCCCCTCGCTCATTTACCCTCCCACCCACCCAGCCCCTCGGTCATTTAACCTCCCACCCACCCAGCCCCTCGCTCATTTACCCTCCCACCCACCAAACCCTCTCTCATTTACCCACCCAACCAACCAGACCCTCGCACATTTACCCAATCACCCACCCAGCCCCTCGCTCATTTACCCACACACCCTCCAATGCAGCACCTCACTCATTTACCCACCCACCCACCCAGCCCCTCTATCATTTACCCACCCACTCACCCAGCCCCTCGCTCATTTACCCACCCACCCACCCAGCCCCTCGCTCATTTACCCACCCACCCACCCAGCCCCTCGCTCATTTACCCACCCACCCACCCAGCCCCTCGCTCATTTACACACCCACCCACCAACCCAGACGCTCGCTCATTTACCCATGCAACCACCCACCCAGCCCCTCGCTCATTTACCCATCCACCCACCCAGCCCCACGCACATTTACCAACCCACCCAACCAGCCCCTCGCTCATTTTCCCAGCCACCCTACCAGCCCCTCGCTCATTTACTCACCCAACCACCCAGCACCAAGGTCATTTACCTACCCTCCCACCCATACAGACCCTCACTCATTTACCCACCCACCCACCCAGCCCCTCGCTCATTTACACACCCAACCACCCACCCAGACCCTCGCTCATTTACCCACGCAACCACCCCCCAGCACCTCACTCATTTACCCACCCACCCACCCTGCCCCTCTTTCATTTAACCACCCATCCTCCCAGCCCCTAGCTCATTTACCCACCCATCCACCAAACCCTCGCTCATTTACCCAATCACCCAACCAGCCCCTCGCACATTTACCCGCCCACCCTGCCCCTCGCTCATTTACCCACCTACCCACCCAGCCCCATACTCATTTACCCACCCACCCTCCCACCCAGCCCCTCGCTCATTTACCCACCCACCCACCCAACCCCTCGCTCATTTACCCACCCACCCACCCAGCCCCTCGCTCATTTAACCACCCTCCCACCCAGCCGCTCGCTCATTTACCCACCCACCCACCCAGCCCCTCGCTCATTTACCCACCCACCCACCCAGCCCCTCGCTCATTTACCCACCCACCCACCCAGCCCCTCGCTCATTTACCCACCCACCCACCCAGCCCCTCGCTCATTTTCCCACAATCTACCCAGCCCCGCGCTCATTTACCCACCCACCCTCCCAGCCCCTCGCTCATTTACCCACCCACCCACCCATCCCCTCGATCATTTACTCACCCACCCACCAAGCACCTAGCTCAGTTACCTACCCTCCCACTCAACCATCCCCTCACACATTTACACACCCACCCTCCCACCCAGACCCTCGCTCATTTACCACCCACCCACACAGTCCCTCGCTCATTTACCCACCAACCCACCCAGCCGCTCACTCATTTACCCACCCACCCAGCAAATCCTCGCTCATTTACCCTCCCACCCACCCAGACCCCGCTCATTTACCCACCCACACAACCAACCTCTCGCTCATTTAGCCACCCACACACCCAAACCCTCGCTCATTTACCCTCCCACCCACCCAGCCTATCGCTCATTTAAACTCCCACCCACCCAGCCCCTCGCTGATTTACCCACCCACCAACCCACACAGCACCTCGCTCACTTACCCACCCACCAACCCGCCCAGCCCCTCGCACGTTTACCCACCAACCCTCCCAGCCCCTCGCTCATTTACCCACCCAACCTCCCAGCCCCTCGCTCATTTACCCACCCAACCGCCCTGCCACTCGCTCGTTTACCCACCCTCCCGCCAAGCCCCTCGCTCATTTACCCACCACCCGCCCAGCCCCTCGCTCATTTAGCCACCCACCCACACAGCCCCTCGCTCATTTACCCACCAACCCACCCAGCCGCTCGCTCATTTACCCACCCACCAACCCACCCAGCCCCTCGCTCACTTACCCACCCACCAACCCAGCCAGCCCCTCGCTCATTTACCCACCCTCCCTCCCAGCCCCTCGCTCATTTACCCACCCACCGTCCCAGCCCCTCGCTCGTTTACCCACCCAACCGCCCTGCCACTCGCTCGTTTACCCACCCAACCGCCCAGCCCCTCGCTCATTTACCCACCCACCCTCCCAGCCCCTCGCTCATTTACCCACCCACCCGCCCAGCCCCTCGATCATTTACCCACCCACCCGCCCAGCCCCTCGCTCATTTACCCACCCACCCGCCCAGCCCCTCGCTCATTTACCCACCCACCCGCCCAGCCCCTCGCTCATTTACCCACCCACCCTCCCACGCAGCTCCTCGCACATTTACCTCCCCACCCACCCAGCCCCTCGCTCATTTACACACCCACCCTCCCAGCCCCTCGCTCATTTACTCACCCACCCAGCCAGCACGTAGCTCATTTACCCTCCCACCCACCCAGCCCCTCATACATTTACACACCCACCCACCCGCCCAGCACCTCACTCATTCACCCACCCACCCGCCCAGCCCCTCGCTCATTTACCCAAACACCCGCCCAGAACCTCGCTCGTTTACCCACCCAACAGCACAGCCCCTCGCTCATATACCCACACACCAGCCCAGCAACTCGCTCATTTACCCACCCAGCAACCATGCCCATCGCTCATTTACCCAGCCACCCAACCAGCCAATCGCACACTAACCCACCCACCCACCCAGCCCCTCGCTCATATACTCAACCACCCACTTAGACCGTCGCTTATTTACCCACGCAAACACCCACCCATGCCCTCGCTCATTTACACAGCCACACACCCACCCAGACCGTTGCTCATTTACCCACCCAGCCCCTCGCTCATTTACCCGCCCACCCACACAGCCCATCGCTCATTTACCCACGCACCCAACCAGCCCCTCGCTCATTTACCCACCCACCCACCCAGACCCCGCTCATTTCCCCACCCAGCCTCTCGCTCATTTACCCACCCACCCACCCAGCCCTCGCTCATTTACCCACCCACCCGGTAGCCCCTCGCTCTTTTACCGACCCTCACACACAGTCCCTCGCACATTTACCCACCCATCCAACCAGCCGCTCGCTCATTTACCCACCCACCCACCAATCCCTCGCTCATTTACACAACCACACAACCAGCCTCTCGCACATTTACACACCCACACAGCCCCTCGCTCATTTACCCACCCACCCTCCCACAAAGCCCCTCGCTCATTTACCCACCCACCCAAACAGCCCCTCGCTCTTTTACCCTCCCACCCACCCAGCCGCTCGCTCTTTTACCCTCCCACCCACCCAGCCCCTCGCTCATTTACCCTCACACCCACGCAGCCCCTCGCTCATTTACCCTCCCACCCACCCAGCCCCTCGGTCATTTAACCTCCCACCCACCCAGCCCCTCACTCATTTACCCACCCACCCACCCAGCCCCTCGTTCATATACCCACCCACACACCCAGCCCCTCGCTCATTTACCCAGCCACCCACCCAGCTCCTCGCTCATTTACCCACCCACCCACCCAGCCCCTCACTCATTTACCCTCCCACCCACCAAACCCTCTCTCATTTACCCACCCAGCCAACCAGACCCTCGCACATTTACCAACCACCCACCCTGCCCCTTGCTCATTTACCCACCCACCCTCCAATGCAGCACCTCGCTCATTTACCCACCCACCCACCCGACCCTCTATCATTTACCCACCCACTCACCCAGCCCCTCGCTCATTTACCCACCCACCCACCCAGCCCCTCGCTCATTTACACACCCACCCACCAACCCAGACGCTCGCTCATTTACCCATGCAACCACCCACCCAGCCCCTCGCTCATTTACCCATCCACCCACCCAGCCCCACGCTCATTTACCAACCCACCCAACCAGCCCCTCGCTCATTTTCCCAGCCACCCTACCAGCCCCTCGCTCATTTACTCACCCAACCACCCAGCCCCAAGGTCATTTACCTACCCTCCCACCCATACAGACCCTCACTCATTTACCCACCCACCCACCCAGCCCCTCGCTCATTTACACACCCAACCACCCACCCAGACCCTCGCTCATTTAACCACGCAACCACCCCCCAGCACCTCACTCATTTACCCACCCACCCACCCTGCCCCTCTTTCATTTAACCACCCATCCTCCCAGCCCCTAGCTCATTTACCCACCCACCCACCAAACCCTCGCTCATTTACCCAATCACCCAACCAGCCCCTCACACATTTACCCGCCCACTCTGCCCCTCGCTCATTTACCCACCTACCCACCCAGCCCCATACTCATTTACCCACCCACCCTCCCACCCAGCCCCTCGCTCATTTACCCACCCACCCACCCAGCCCCTCGCTCATTTCACCACCCTCCCACCCAGCCGCTCGCTCATTTACCCACCCACCCACCCAGCCCCTCGCTCATTTACCCACCCACCCACCCAGCCCCTCGCTCATTTACCCACCCATCCACCCAGCCCCTCGCTCATTTACCCACCCACCCACCCAGCCCCTCGCTCATTTTCCCACAATCTACCCAGCCCCGCGCTCATTTACCCACCCACCCTCCCAGCCCCTCGCTCATTTACCCACCCACCCACCCATCCCCTCGATCATTTACTCACCCACCCACCAAGCACCTAGCTCAGTTACCTACCCTCCCACTCAACCATCCCCTCACACATTTACACACCCACCCTCCCACCCAGACCCTCGCTCATTTACCACCCACCCACACAGTCCCTCGCTCATTTACCCACCAACCCACCCAGCCGCTCACTCATTTACACACCCACCCAGCAAATCCTCGCTCATTTACCCACCCACCCACCCAGACCCCGCTCATTTACCGACCCACACAACCAACCTCTCGCTCATTTAGCCACCAACACACCCAAACCCTCGCTCATTTACCCTCCCACCCACCCAGCCCATCGCTCATTTACACTCCCACCCACCCAGCCCCTCGCTGATTTACCCACCCACCAACCCACACAGCACCTCGCTCACTTACCCACCCACCAACCCACCCAGCCCCTCGCACGTTTACCCACCAACCCTCCCAGCCCCTCGCTCATTTACCCACCCAACCTCCCAGCCCCTCGCTCATTTACCCACCCTCCCGCCCAGCCCCTCGCTCATTTACCCACCCTCCCGCCCAGCCCCTCGCTCATTTACCCACCCTCCCGCCCAGCCCCTCGCTCATTTACCCACCACCCGCCCAGCCCCTCGCTCATTTAGCCACCCACCCACAGAGCCCCTCGCTCATTTACCCACCAACCCACCCAGCCGCTCGCTCATTTACCCACCCACCCATCAAATCCTCGCTCATTTACCCACCCACCCACCCAGCCCCTCGCTCATTTACCCACCCACCCTCCCACGCAGCCCTTCGCACATTTACCCACCCACCCACCCAGCCCCTCACTCATTTACCCACCCACCACCCAGCCCCTCGCTCATTTACTCACCCACCCACCCAGCACGTAGCTCATTTACCCTCCCACCCACCCAGCCCTTCATACATTTACCCACCCACCCACCCCCAGCCCCTCGCTCATTTACCCACCCACCACCCAGACCTTCGCTCATTTACCCACCCTCACACCCAGCATATCGCACATTAACCCACCCAATGACCCAACCACACATCCCCTCGCTCATTTGCCCATTCACCCAACCAGCACCTCGCTAATTTATGCACCCTCCCACCCAGCCCCTCGAACATTTATCCAAACATGCACCCAGCCCCTCGCACATTTACCCACCCACCCACCCACCCAGCCCCTCGCTCATTTAACCAAACACCCAAAAACACACGCAGCCGCTCGCTCATTGACCCACCCATCCGCCCAGCCCCTCACTCATTGACCCACCCACCCGCCCAGCCCCTCGCTCGTTTACCCAACCACCCGCTCAGACCCTTGCTCGTTTACCCACCCAACTGCAAAGCCCCTCGCTCAAATACCCACAAACCCGCCCAGCGACTCCCTCATTTACCCACCCAGCAACCCCGCCCATCGCTCATTTACCCAGCCACCCACCCAGCCAATCGCCCATTTACCCACCCACCCACCCAGCGCCTCGCTTATTTACCCACCCACCCAGCCCCTTGCTCATATACTCACTCACCCACTCAGACCGTCGCTTATTTAACCACGCAACCACCCACCCAGCCCCTCGCTCATTTACACAGCCACCCACCCACCCAGACCGTCGCTCATTTACCCACGCAACGACGCGCCCAGCCCCTCGCTCATTTACCCACCCAGCCCCTCGCTCATTTTAACTCCCACCCCCAAAGCCCATCGCTCATTTACCCAGGCACCCATCCAGCCCGTCACTCATTTACCCACCCACCCACACAGACCCTGCTCATATCCCCACCCAGCCTCTCGCTCATTTACCCACCCAACCACCCAGCCCCTCGCTCATTTACCCTCCCACCCACCCAGCCCTCGCTCATTCACCCACCCACCCACACAGACCCTCGCTCATTTACCCACCCATCCAACCAGCCCCTCGCTCATTTACCCACCCACCCACCAATCCCTCGTTCATTTACACAACCACACAACCAGCCCCTCGCACATTTACCCACCCACACAGCCCCTCGCTCATTTACCCATCCACCCACCCACCCAGCCCCTCGCTCTTTTACCCACCAACCCACACAGCCCCTCGCTCATTTAACCTCCCACCCACCCAGCCACTCGCTCATTTACCCAGCCACCCACCCAGATCCTCGCTCATTTACCCACCCACCCACCCAGCCCCTCGCTCATTTCCCCACCCATCCACCCAGCCCATCGTTCATTTACCCTCCCACCCACCAAACCCTCACTCATTTACCCACCCACCCAACCAGACCCTCGCACATTAACCCAACCACCCACCCAGCCCCTCGCTCATTTACCCACCACCCTCCCACGCAGCCCCTCGCTCATTTCCCCATCCACCCACCCAGCCCCTCTCTCATTTACCAACCCACCCAACCAGCCCCTCGCTCATTTTCCCAGACACCGAACCAGCCCCTCGCTCATTTACTCACCCAACCACCCAGCACCAAGGTCATTTACCTACCCTCCCACCCATCCAGACCCTCACTCATTTACCCACCGACCCACCCAGCCTCCCGCTCATTTACCCACCCACCCACCCACGCTCTCGTTCATTTACCCACCCTCCCACCCAGCCCCTCGCTCATTTACCCTCCCACCCACCCAGCCCATCGCTCATTTGCCCTCCCTCCCACCCAGCCCCTCACTGATTTACCCTCCCACCCACCCTGCCCCTCGCTCATTTAGCCACCCAGCCTCCCAGCCCCTCGCTCATTTACCCACCCACCCACCAAACCCTCGCTCATTTACCCAATCACCCATCCAGCCCCTCGCACATTTACCCACCCACCCAGCCCCTCGCTCATTTACCCGCCTACCCACCCAGCCCCATACTCATTTACCCACCCACCCTCCCACCCAGCCCCTCGCTCATTTACCCACCCATCCACCAAGCCCCTCGCTCATTTACCCACCCACCCACCCAGCACCTCGCTCATTTACCCACCCACCCACCCAGCCCCTCGCTCATTTACCCACCCACCCACCCAGTCCCTCGCTCATTTTCCCACAATCCACCCAGCCCCTCGCTCATTTACCCACCCACCCTCCCTGCCCCTCGGTCATTTACCCACCCACCCACCCAGCCCCTCGATCATTTACTCACCCACCCACCCAGTACCTAGCTCAGTTACCTACCCTCCCACTCAACCAGCCCCTCACACATTTACACACCCACCCTCCCATCCAGACCCTCGCTCATTTACCACCCAACCACACAGCCCCTCGCTCATTTACCCACCAACCCACCCAGCCGCTCACTCATTTACCCTCCCACCCAGCAAATCCTCGCTCATTTACCCACCCACCCACCCAGACCCCGCTCATTTACCCACCCACACAACCAACCTCTCGCTCATTTACCCACCCACACACCCAGACCCTCGCTCATTTACCCTCCCACCCACCCAGCCCATCGCTCATTTACACTCCCACCCACCCAGTCCCTCGCTCATTTACGCACACACCCACCCAGCCCCTCGGTCATTTACCCACCCACCCACCCAGCCACTCGCTCATTTACGCACCCACCAACCCACACAGCCCCTCGCTCACTTACCCACCCACCAACCCGCCCAGCCCCTCGCTCATTTACCCACCCATCCTCCCAGCCCCTCGCTCATTTACCCACCCACCCTCCCAGCCCCTCGCTCATTTACCAACCCAACCTCCCAGCCCCTCGCTCATTTACCCACCCAACCGCCCTGCCACTCGCTCGTTTACCCACCCTCCTGCCCAGCCCCTCGCTCATTTACCCACCACCCGCCCAGCCCCTCGCTCATTTAGCCACCCAACCACACAGCCCCTCGCTCATTTACCCACCAACCCACCCAGCCGCTCGCTCATTTACCCACCCACCCAGCAAATCCTCGCTCATTTACCCACCCACCCACCCAGCCCCTCGCTCATTTACCCACCCACCCTCCCACGCAGCCCTTCGCACATTTATCCACCCACCCACCCAGCTCCTCGCTCATTTACCCACCCACCACCCAGCCCCTCGCTCATTTACTCACCCACCCACCCAGCACGTAGCTCATTTACCCTCCCACCCACCCAGCCCCTCATACATTTACCCACCCTCCCACACACCCAGCCCCTCGCTCATTTACCCACCCACCCACCCAGCCCTTCGCTCATTTACCCACCCACCCACCCAGCCCTTCGCTCATTTACCCACCCACCTCCCAGCCCTTCGCTCATTTACCCACCTTCACACCCAGCATATCGCACATTAACCCACCCAATGACCCAACCACGCATCCCCTCGCTCATTTACCCATTCACCCAACCAGCACCTCGCTCATTTACCCATTCATCCAAACCGCCCCTCGCTCATTTATCCACCCTCCCACCCAGCCCCTCGAACATTTATCCAAACATGCATCCAGCCCCTCGCACATTTACCCACCCACCCACCAACCCAGCCCCTCGCTCATTTAACCAAACACACCAAAACACACCCAGCCGCTCGCTCATTGACCCACCCGTCCGCCCAGCCCCTCACTCATTGACCCACCCACCCGCCCAGCCCCCTCGCTCATTTACCCAACAACCCGCCCAGACCCTCGCTCGTTTACCCACCCAACAGCAAAGCCCCTCGCTCAAATACCCAGACACCCGCCCAGCGACTCCCTCATTTACCCTCCCAGCAACCCCGCCCATCGCTCATTTACCCAGCCACCCACCCAGCCAATCGCCCATTTACCCACCCAGCGCCTCGCTCATGTACCCACCTACCCAGCCCCTCACTCATATACCCACCCACCCACTTAGACCGTCGCTTATTTAACCACGCACCCACCCACCCAGCCCCTCGCTCATTTACACAGCCACCCACCCACCCAGACCGTCGCTCATTTACCCACGCAACGACGCGCCCAGCCCCTCGCTCATTTACCCACCCAGCCCCTCGCTCATTTAACCTCCCACCCACACAGCCCATCGCTCATTTACCCACGCACCCAACCAGCCCGTCGCTCATTTACCCACCCACCCACCCAGACCCTGCTCATATCCCCACCCAGCCTCTCGCACAATTACCCACCCAACCACCCAGCCCCTCGCTCATTTACCCTCCCACGTACCCAGCCCTCGCTCATTTACCCACCCACCCACACAGCCCCTCGCTCATTTACCCACCCATCCAACCAGCCCCTCGCTCATTTACCCACCCACCCACCAATCCCTCGCTCATTTACACAACCACACATCCAGCCCCTCGCACATTTACCCAGCCACACAGGCCCTCGCTCATTTACCCACCCACCCACCCACCCAGCCCCTCGCTCTTTTACCCACCCACCCACCCAGCCCCTCGCTCTTTTACCCTCCCACCCACCCAGCCCCTCCCTCATTTACCCTCCCACCCACACAGCCCCACGCTCATTTAACCTCCCACCCACCCAGACACTCACTCATTTACCCACCCTCCCAACCAGCCCCTCGTTCATTTACCCACCCACACACCCAGCCCCTCGCTCATTTACCCAGCCACCCTCCCAGCTCCTCGCTCATTTACCCACCCACCCACCCAGCCCCTCGCTCATTTCCCCACCCATCCACCCAGCCCTTCGCTCATTTACCCTCCCACCCACCAAACCCTCACTCATTTACCCACCCACCCAACCAGACCCTCGCACATTTACCCAACCACCCACCCAGCCCCTCGCTCATTTACCCACCCACCCTCCCACGCAGCCCCTCGCTCATTAACCCATCCACCCACCAGCCCCTCGCTCATTTACTAACCAACCCAACCAGCCCCTCGCTCATTTTCCCAGACAAACCAACCAGCCCCTCGCTCATTTACTCACCCAACCACCCAGCACCAAGGTCATTTACCTACCCTCCCACCCATCCAGACCCTCACTCATTTACCCAACCACCCACCCAGCCCCTCACTCATTTACACACCCAACCACCCACCCAGACCCTCGCTCATTTACCCACGCAACCACCCGCCCAGGCCCTCGCTCATTTACCCTCCCACCCACACATCCCCTCGCTCATTCACCCACCCACCCAACCAGCCCCTCGCTCATTCACCCACCCACCCAACCAGCCCCTCGCTCATTTACCCAACCACCCACCCAGCCCCTCGCTCATTTACCCAACCACCCACCCAGACACCGCTCATGTACCCACCCACGCTCCCAGCCTCTCGCTCATTTATCCACCCTCCCAACCAGCCCCTCTCTCATTTACCCACCCACCCACCCAGCCCCTCGCTCATTTACCCACCCACCCACCCAGCCCCTCGCTCATTTACCCACGCACCCACCCAGCCCCTCGCTCATTTTCCCACCAACCCACCCAGCCCGTCACTCATTTACCCTCCCACCCACACAGCCCCTCGCTCATTTACCCACCCACCCAACCAGCCCCTCGCTCATTTACCCAACCAAACACCCAGCCCCTCGCTCATTTACCCACCCACCCACCCAGACCCCGCTCATTTACCCACCCACAAACCCAACCTCTCTCTCATTTACCCAACCACCCAACCAGCCCCTCGCTCATTTACCCTCCCACCCACCCAGCCCCTCGCTCATTTACCCTCCCACCCACCCAGACCCTCGCTCATTTACCCTCCCACTCAGCCAGCCCCTCGCTCATTTACGCACCCACCCACCCAGCCCCTCGCTCATTTACCCACCGACCCACCCAGCCCCTCGCTCATTTACCCACCCACCCACCCACCCAGCCCCTCGCTCATTTACCCACCCACCCAACCAGCCCCTCGCTCATTTACCCACCCACCCACCCAGCCCCTCGCTGATTTACCCACCCACCCACCCAGCCCCTCGCTCATTTACCCACCCACCCACCCAGCCCCTAGCTCATTTACCCACCCACCCACCCAGCCCCTCGCTCATTTAGTCAGCCACCCACCCAGCACCTAGCTCCGTTACCTACCCTCCCACTCAACCCCTCGCTCATTTACGCACCCACCCCCTTGCCCATCGCTCATTTACCCGCCCACCCACTCAACCCCTCGTCATTTACCCACCCACGACCCCAGCCCATCGCTCATTTACCCATCCATCCACCCAGCCCATCGTTCATTTACCCATCCACCCACCCAGCCCCTCGCTCATTTACCAAACCACCCAACCAGCCCCTCGCTCATTTTCCCAGCCACCCAACCAGCTCCTCGCTCATTTACTCACCCAACCACCCAGCACCTAGGTCATTTACCTAGCCTCCCACCCATCCAGACCCTCACTCATTTACCCACCCACCCACCCAGCCCCTCGCTCATTTACACACCCAACCACCCACCCAGACCCTCGCTCATTTACCCATGCAACCACCCGCCCAACCCTCACTCATTTACCCACCCACCCACCCTGCCCCTCGCTCATTTACTCTCCCACCCACACATCCCCTCGCTTTCACCCACCCACCCACCCAGACCCCGGACATTTACCCAACCACAACCCAGCCTCTCGCTCATTTACCCACCCACCCAACCAGCCCATCGCTCATTTACCCAACCACCCACCCAGCCCCTCGCTCATTTACCCACCCACCCACCCAGACCCCGCTCATTTACCCAACCACCCACCCAGCCTCTCGCTCAATTACCCACCCACCCACCCAGCCACTCGCTCATTTAACCACCCACCCACCCAGCCTCTCGCTCATTTACCCACACTCCCACCCAGCCCCTCGCTCATTTACCCTCCCTCCCAACCAGCCCCTCGCTCATTTACCCTCCCACTCACCCAGCCCCTCGCTGATTTACCCTCCCACCCACCCTGCACCTCGCTCATTTAGCCACCCATCCTCCCAGCCCCTCGATCATTTACCCACCCACCCACGTAACCCTCGCTCATTTACCCAATCACCCAACCAGCCCCTCGCACATTTACCCACCCACTCTGCCCCTCGCTCATTTACCCACCGACCCACCCAGCCCCATACTCATTTACCCACCCACCCTCCCACCCAGCCCCTCGCTCATTTACCCATTCACCCAACCAGCACCTTGCTCATTTACCCATTCATCCAACCAGCCCCTCACTCATTTATCCACCCTCCCAACCAGCCCCTCGAACATTTATCAAAACATGCACCCAGCCCCTCGCACATTTACCCACCCACCCACACACCCAGCCCCTCGCTCATTTAACCAAACACCCAAATACACACCCAGCCTCTCGCTCATTTACCCACCCACCCACACAGCCCCTCGCTCATTTACACAACCACACAACCAGCCCCTCGCACATTTACCCACCCACACAGCCCCTCGCTCATTTACCCACCCACCCACACACCCAGCCCCTCGCTCTTTTACCCTCCCACCCACCCAGCCCCTCCCTCATTTACCCTCCCACCCACACAGCCCCTCGCTCATTTAACCTCCTACCCACCCAGCCCCTCGCTCATTTAACCACCCTCCCAACCAGCCCCTCGTTCATTTACCCACTAACACACCCAGCCCCTCGCTCATTTACCCAGCCACCCACCCAGCTCCTCGCTCATTTACCCACCCACCCACCCAGCTCCTCGCTCATTTCCCCACCCATCCACCCAGCCCCTCGCTCATTTACCCTCCCACCCACCAAACCCTCACTCATTTACCCAACCACACAACCTGACCCTCGCACATTTACCCAACCACCCACCCAGCCCCTCGCTCATTTACCCACCCACACTCCCACGCAGCCCCTCGCTCATTTTCCCATCCACCCACCCAGCCCCTCGCTCATTTACCAACCCACCCAACCAGCCCCTTGCTCATTTTCCCAGACAAACCAACCAGCCCCTCGCTCATTTACTCACCCAACCACCCAGCACCAAGGTCATTTACCTACCCTCCCACCCATCCAGACCCTCAATCATTTACCCACGCACCCACCCAGCCCCTCGCTCATTTACACACCCATCCACCCACCCAGACCCTCGCTCATTTACCCACGCAACCACCCGCCCAGCCCCTCGCTCATTTACCCTCCCACCCACACATCCCCTCGCTCATTCACCCACCCACCACCCAGCCCCTCGCTCATTTACCCACCCACCCACCCAGCCCCTCGCTCATTTACCCACCCACCCACCCAGCCCTTCGCTGATTTACCCACCCACCCAGCCCCTTGCTCATTTACCCACCCACCCACCCAGCCCCTCGCTCATTTACCCACCCACGCACCCAGCCCCTAGCTCATTTACCCACCCACCCACCCAGCCCCTCGCTCATTTAGTCAGCCACCCACCCAGTACCTAGCTCCGTTACCTACCCTCCCACTCAACCCCTCGCTCATTTACCCACCCACCCCCCTGCCCATCGCTCATTTACCCACCCACACACGCAGCCCCTCGCTCATTTACCCGCCCACCCACTCAACCCCTCGTCATTTACCCACCCACGACCCCAGCCCATCGCTCATTTACCCATCCATCCACCCAGCCCATCGTTCATTTACCCATCCACCCACCCAGCCCCTCGCTCATTTACCAACCCACCCAACCAGCCCCTCGCACATTTTCCCAGCCACCCAACCAGCCCCTCGCTCATTTACTCACCCAACCACCCAGCACCTAGGTCATTTACCTAGCCTCCCACCCATCCAGACCCTCACTCATTTACCCACCCACCCACCCAGCCCCTCGCTCATTTACACACCCAACCACCCACCCAGACCCTCGCTCATTTACCCATGCAACCACCCGCCCAACCCTCACTCATTTACCCACCCACCCACCCTGCCCCTCGCTCATTTACTCTCCCACCCACACATCCCCTCGCTCATTCAGCCACCCACCCACCCAGACCCCGGTCATTTACCCAACCACAACCCAGCCTCTCGCTCATTTACCCACCCACCCAACCAGCCCATCGCTCATTTACCCAACCACCCACCCAGCCCCTCGCTTATTTACCCACCCACCCACCCAGACCCCGCTCATTTACCCAACCACCCACCCAGCCTCTCGCTCAATTACCCACCCACCCACCCAGCCACTCGCTCATTTAACCACCCACCCACCCAGCCTCTCGCTCATTTACCCACACTCCCACCCAGCCCCTCGCTCATTTACCCTCCCACTCACCCAGCCCCTCGCTGATTTACCCTCCCACCCACCCTGCCCCTCGCTCATTTAGCCACCCATCCTCCCAGCCCCTCGATCATTTACCCACCCACCCACCTAACCCTCGCTCATTTACCCAATCACCCAACCAGCCCCTCGCACATTTACCCACCCACTCTGCCCCTCGCTCATTTACCCACCGACACACCCAGCCCCATACTCATTTACCCACCCACACTCCCACCCAGCCCCTCGCTCATTTACCCATTCACCCAACCAGCACCTCGCTCATTTACCCATTCATCCAACCAGCCCCTCACTCATTTATCCACCCTCCCAACCAGCCCCTCGAACATTTATCAAAACATGCACCCAGCCCCTCGCACATTTACCCACTCACCCACACACCCAGCCCCTCGCTCATTTAACCAAACACCCAAAAACACACCCAGCCGCTCGCTCATTTACCCACCCACACACACAGCCCCTCGCTCATTTACACAACCACACATCCAGCCCCACGCACATTTACCCACCCACACAGCCCCTCGCTCATTTACCCACCCACCCACACACCCAGCCCCTCGCTCTTTTACCCTCCCACCCACCCAGCCCCTCCCTCATTTACCCTCCCACCCACACAGCCCCTCGCTCATTTAACCTCCCACCCACCCTGCCCCTCGCTCATTTACCCACCCTCCCAAACAGCCCCTCGTTCATTTACCCACCCACACACCCAGCCCCTCGCTCATTTACCCAGCCACCCACCCAGCTCCTCGCTCATTTACCCACCCACCCACCCAGCTCCTCGCTCATTTCCCCACCCATCCACCCAGCCCCTCGCTCATTTACCCTCCCACCCACCAAACCCTCACTCATTTACCCAACCACACAACCTGACCCTCGCACATTTACCCAACCACCCACCCAGCCCCTCGCTCATTTACCCACCCACACTCCCACGCAGCCCCTCGCTCATTTACCCATCCACCCACCCAGCCCCTCGCTCATTTACCAACCCACCCAACCAGCCCCTTGCTCATTTTCCCAGACAAACCAACCAGCCCCTCGCTCATTTACTCACCCAACCACCCAGCACCAAGGTCATTTACCTACCCTCCCACCCATCCAGACCCTCACTCATTTACCCACGCACCCACCCAGCCCCTCGCTCATTTACACACCCATCCACCCACCCAGACCCTCGCTCATTTACCCACGCAACCACCCGCCCAACCCCTCGCTCATTTACCCTCCCACCCACACATCCCCTCGCTCATTCACCCACCCACCAACCAGCCCCTCGCTCATTCACCCACCCACCCAACCAGACCCTCGCTCATTTACCCAACCACCCACCCAGCCCCTCGCTCATTTACCCAACCTCCCACCCAGACCCCGCTCATGTACCCACCCACCCTCCCAGCCTCTCGCTCATTTATCCACCCTCCCAACCAGCCCCTCTCTCATTTACCCACCCACCCACCCAGACCCTCGCTCATTTACCCACCCACCCAGCCAGCCCATCGCTCATTTTCCCACGCACCCACCCAGCCCCTCGCTCATTTTTCCACCCACCCACCCAGCCCGTCGCTCATTTACCCTCCCACCCATACAGCCCCTCGCTCATTTACCCACCTACCCAACCAGCCCCTCGCTCATTTACCCAACCAAACACCCAGCCCCTCGCTCATTTGCCCACCCACCCACAAAGACCCCGCTCATTTACCCACCCACAAACCCAACCTCTCTCTCATTTACCCTCCCACCCACCCAGCCCCTCGTTCATTTACACGCCCACCCACCCAGCCCCTCGCTCATTTACCCTCCCACCCACCCAGCCCCTCGCTCATTTACCCTCCCACTCAGCCAGCCCCTCGCTCATTTACGCACCGACCCAACCAGCCCCTCGCTCATTTACCCACCCACCCTCCCACACAGCCCCTCGCTCTTTTACCCACCCACCCACCCAGCCCCTCGCTCATTTACCCACCCACCCACCCAGCCCCTCGCTCATTTACCCACCCAACCACCCAGCCCCTCGCTCATTTACCCACCCACCCGCACAGCCCCTCGCTCATTTACCCACCCACCCGCCCAGCCCCTCGCTCATTTACCCACCCACCCGCCCAGCCCCTTGCTCATTTACCCACCCACCCACCCAGCCCCTCGCTCATTTACCCAACCACCCACCCAGCCCCTAGCTCATTTACCCACCCACACACCCAGCCCCTCGCCCATTTACTCAGCCACCCACCCAGCACCTAGCTCAGTTACCTTGCCTCCCACTCAACCCCTCGCTCATTCACCCACCCACCCAACCAGCCCCTCGCTCATTTACCCAACCACCCACCCAGCCTCTCGCTCATTTACACAACCTCCCACCCAGACCCTGCTCATGTACCCACCCACCCTCCCAGCCTCTCGCTCATTTATCCACCCTCCCAACCAGCCCCTCTCTCATTTACCCACCCACCCACCCAGACACTCGCTCATTTACCCACCCACCCACCCAGCCCCTCGCTCATTTTCCCACGCACCCACCCAGCCCCTCGCTCATTTTTCCACCCACCCACCCAGCCCGTCGCTCATTTACCCTCCCACCCATACAGCCCCTCGCTCATTTACCCACCCACCCAACCAGCCCCTCGCCCATTTACCCAACTAAACACCCAGCCCCTCGCTCATTTACCCACCCACCCACAAAGACCCCGCTCATTTACACACCCACAAACCCAACCTCTCTCTCATTTACCCTCCCACCCACCCAGCCCCTCGTTCATTTACACGCCCACCCACCCAGCCCCTCGCTCATTTACCCTCCCACCCACCCAGCCCCCCCGCTCATTTACCCTCCCACTCAGCCAGCCCCTCGCTCATTTACGCACCCACCCAGCCAGACCCTCGCTCATTTATCCACCGACCCAACCAGCCCCTCGCTCATTTACCCACCCACCCTCCCACCCAGCCTCTCGCTCTTTTACCCAGCCACCCACCCAGCCCCTCGCTCATTTACCCACCCACCCACCCAGCCCCTCGCTCATTTACCCACCCAACCACCCAGCCCCTCGCTCATTTACCCACCCACCCGCACAGCCCCTCGCTCATTTACCCACCCACCCGCCCAGCCCCTCGCTCATTTACCCACCCACCCGCCCAGCCCCTCGCTCATTTACCCACCCACCCACCCAGCCCCTCGCTCATTTACCCAACCACCCACCCAGCCCCTAGCTCATTTACCCACCCACACACCCAGCCCCTCGCCCATTTACTCAGCCACCCACCCAGCACCTAGCTCAGTTACCTTGCCTCCAACTCAACCCCTCGGTCATTTACCCACCCACCCCCCCAGCCCATCGCTCATTTACCCACCCACACACGCAGACCCACGCTCATTTACCCACCCACCAACTCAACCCCTCGTCATTGACCCACCCACCACCCCCGCCCATCGCTCATTTACCCACCCATCCACCCAGCCCATCGTTCATTTAACCACCCACCCACCCAGCCCCTCGCTCATTTAACCAAACACCCAAAAACACACCCAGCCGCTCGCTCATTGACCCACCCATCCGCCCAGCCCCTCACTCATTGACCCACCCTCCCTCCCAGCCCCTCGCTCATTTACCCAACCACCCGCCCAGACCCTCTCTCGTTTACCCACCCATCAGCAAAGCCCCTCGCTCAAATACCCACACACCCGCCAAGCGACTCCCTCATTTACCCACCCAGCAACCCCGCCCATCTCTCATTTACCCAGCCACCCACCCAGCCAATCGCCCATTTACCCACCCAACCACCAAGCGCCTCGCTCATTTACCCACCCACCCAGCCCCTCGCTCATATACTCACCCACCCACTTAGACCGTCGCTAATTGAACCACGCAACCACCCACCCAGCCCCTCGCTCATTTACACACCCACCCACCCACCCAGACCGTCGCTCATTTACCCACGCAACGACCCGCCCAGCCCCTCGCTCATTTACCCACCCAGCCCCTCGCTCATTTACCCTCCCACCCACATAGCCCATCGCTCATTTAGCCACGCACCCAACCAGCCCCTCGCTCATTTAACCACCCACCCATCCAGACCCCGCTCATTTCCCCACCCAGCCTCTCGCTCATTTACCCACCCAAACACCCAGCCCCTCGATCATTTACCCTCCCACCCACCCAGCCCTCGCTCATTTACCCACCCACCCACACAGCCCCTTGCTCATTTACCCCCCCATCCAACCAGCCCCTCGCTCATTTACCCACCCACCCACCAATCCCTCGCTCATTTACACAACCACACAACCAGCCCCTCGCACATTTACCCACCCACAAAGCCCCTCGCTCATTTACCCACCCACCCACCAACCCAGCCCCTCGCTCTTTTACCCTCCCACCCACCCAGCCCCTCGCTCATTTACCATCCCACCCACGCAGCCCCTCGCTCATTTACCCTCCCACCCACCCAGCCCCTCGGTCATTTAACCTCCCACCCACCCAGCCCCTCGCTCATTTACCCACCCACCCAGCCCCTCGTTCATTTACCCACCCACACACCCAGCCCCTCGCTCATTTACCCAGCCACCCACCCAGCTCCTCGCTCATTTACCCACGCACCCACCCAGCCCCTCGCTCATTTCCCCACCCATCCACCCAGACCCTCGCTCATTTACCCTCCCACCCACCAAACCCTCACTCATTTACCCACCCACCCAACCAGACCCTCGCACATTTACCCAACCACCCACGCAGCCCCTCGGTCATTTACCCACCCACCCTCCCACGCAGACCCTCGCTCATTTACCCACCCAGCCACCCAGCCCCTCTATCATTTACCCACCCACCCACCCAGCCCCTCCCTCATTTACCCACCCACCCACCCAGCCCCTCGTACATTTAACCACCCACCCACCCAGCCCCTCGCTCATTTACACACCCAACCACTAACCCAGACGCTCGCTCATTTACCCACGCAACCACCCACCCAGACCCTCGCTCATTTACCCATCCACCCAACCAGCCCCTCGCTCATTTACCAACACACCCAACAAGCCCCTAGCTCCTTTACCCATCCACCCAACCAGCCCCTCGCTCATTTGCCCACGCACCCACCCAGCCACTCACTCATTTTCCCACCCACCCACCCAGCCCCTGGCTCATTACCCTCCCACCCACACAGCCCATCGCTCATTTACCCACCCACCCAACCAGCCCCTCGCTCATTTACCCAACCAAACACCCAGCCCCCTCGCTCATTTACCCACCCACCCACCCAGACCCCGCTGATTTACCCACCCACAAACCCAACCTCTCGCTCATTTACCCACCCACCCACCCAGCCCCTCGCTCATTTACCCTCCCACCCACCCAGCCCCTCGCTCATTTACACTCCCACCCACCCAGCCCCTCGCTCATTTACCCTCCCACCCACCCAGCCCCTCGCTCATTTACCCTCCCACCCACCCAGCCCCTCGCTCATTTACCCTCCCACTCAGCCAGCCCCTCGCTCATTTACGCACCCACCCACCCAGCCCCTCGTTCATTTACCCACCCACCCACCCAGCCCCTCGCTCATTTACCAACCCACCCACCCACCCAGCCCCTCGCTCATTTACCAACCCACCCACCCACCCAGCCCCTCGCTCATTTACCCACCCACCCACCCAGCCCCTCGCTCATTTACCCACCCACCACCCAGCCCTTCGCTGATTACCCTCCCACCCACACAGCCCATCGCTCATTCACCCCACCCACCCAACCAGCCCCTCGCTCATTTACCCAACCACCCACCCAGCCTCTCGCTCATTTACACAACCTCCCACCCAGACCCCGCTCATGTACCCACCCACCCTCCCAGCCTCTCGCTCATTTATCCACCCTCCCAACCAGCCCCTCTCTCATTTACCCACCCACCCACCCAGACCCTCGCTCATTTACCCACCCACCCACCCAGCCCCTCGCTCATTTTCCCACGCACCCACCCAGCCCCTCGCTCATTTTTCCACACACCCACCCAGCCCGTCGCTCATTTACCCTCCCACCCATACAGCCCCTCGCTCATTTACCCACCCACCCAACCAGCCCCTCGCCCATTTACCCAACTAAACACCCAGCCCCTCGCTCATTTGCCCACCCACCCACAAAGACCCCGCTCATTTACCCACCCACAAACCCAACCTCTCTCTCATTTACCCTCCCACCCACCCAGCCCCTCGTTCATTTACACGCCCACCCACCCAGCCCCTCGCTCATTTACCCTCCCACCCACCCAGCCCCCCGCTCATTTACCCTCCCACTCAGCCAGCCCCTCGCTCATTTACGCACCCACCCAGCCAGACCCTCGCTCATTTACCCACCGACCCAACCAGCCCCTCGCTCATTTACCCACCCACCCTCCCACCCAGCCTCTCGCTCTTTTACCCAGCCACCCACCCAGCCCCTCGCTCATTTACCCACCCACCCACCCAGCCCCTCGCTCATTTACCCACCCACCCGCACAGCCCCTCGCTCATTTACCCACCCACCCGCCCAGCCCCTCGCTCATTTACCCACCCACCCGCCCAGCCCCTCGCTCATTTACCCACCCACCCGCCCAGCCCCTCGCTCATTTACCCAACCACCCACCCAGCCCCTAGCTCATTTACCCAACCACACACCCAGCCCCTCGCCCATTTACTCAGCCACCCACCCAGCACCTAGCTCAGTTACCTTGCCTCCAACTCAACCCCTCGGTCATTTACCCACCCACCCCCCCAGCCCATCGCTCATTTACCCACCCACACACGCAGACCCTCGCTCATTTACCCACCCACCAACTCAACCCCTCGTCATTTACCCACCCACCACCCCCGCCCATCGCTCATTTACCCACCCATCCACCCAGCCCATCGTTCATTTACCCACCCACCCACCCAGCCCCTCGCTCATTTAACCAAACACCCAAAAACACACCCAGCCGCTCGCTCATTGACCCACCCATCCGCCCAGCCCCTCACTCATTGACCCACCCTCCCTCCCAGCCCCTCGCTCATTTACCCAACCACCCGCCCAGACCCTCTCTCTTTTACCCACCCATCAGCAAAGCCCCTCGCTCAAATACCCACACACCCGCCAAGCGACTCCCTCATTTACCCACCCAGCAACCCCGCCCATCTCTCATTTACCCAGCCACCCACCCAGCCAATCGCCCATTTACCCACCCAACCACCAAGCTCCTCGCTCATTTACCCACCCACCCAGCCCCTCGCTCATATACTCACCCACCCACTTAGACCGTCGCTAATTGAACCACGCAACCACCCACCCAGCCCCTCGCTCATTTACACACCCACCCACCCACCCAGACCGTCGCTCATTTACCCACGCAACGACCCGCCCAGCCCCTCGCTCATTTACCCACCCTGCCCCTCGCTCATTTACCCTCCCACCCACATAGCCCATCGCTCATTTAGCCACGCACCCAACCAGCCCCTCGCTCATTTAACCACCCACCCACCCAGACCCCGCTCATTTCCCCACCCAGCCTCTCGCTCATTTACCCACCCAAACACCCAGCCCCTCGATCATTTACCCTCCCACCCACCCAGCCCTCGCTCATTTACCCACCCACCCACACAGCCCCTTGCTCATTTACCCCCCCATCCAACCAGCCCCTCGCTCATTTACCCACCCACCCACCAATCCCTCGCTCATTTACACAACCACACAACCAGCCCCTCGCACATTTACCCACCCACAAAGCCCCTCGCTCATTTACCCACCCACCCACCAACCCAGCCCCTCGCTCTTTTACCCTCCCACCCACCCAGCCCCTCGCTCATTTACCATCCCACCCACGCAGCCCCTCGCTCATTTACCCTCCCACCCACCCAGCCCCTCGGTCATTTAACCTCCCACCCACCCAGCCCCTCGCTCATTTACCCACCCACCCAGCCCCTCGTTCATTTACCCACCCACACACCCAGCCCCTCGCTCATTTACCCAGCCACCCACCCAGCTCCTCGCTCATTTACCCACGCACCCACCCAGCCCCTCGCTCATTTCCCCACCCATCCACCAAGACCCTCGCTCATTTACCCTCCCACCCCACCAAACCCTCACTCATTTACCCACCCACCCAACCAGACCCTCGCACATTTACCCAACCACCCACGCAGCCCCTCGGTCATTTACCCACCCACCCTCCCACGCAGACCCTCGCTCATTTACCCACCCAGCCACCCAGCCCCTCTATCATTTACCCACCCACGCACCCAGCCCCTCCCTCATTTACCCACCCACCCACCCAGCCCCTCGTACATTTAACCACCCACCCACCCAGCCCCTCGCTCATTTACACACCCAACCACTAACCCAGACGCTCGCTCATTTACCCACGCAACCACCCACCCAGACCCTCGCTCATTTAACCATCCACCCAACCAGCCCCTCGCTCACTTCAAACACACCCAACCAGCCCCTAGCTCCTTTACCCATCCACCCAACCAGCCCCTCGCTCATTTGCCCACGCACCCACCCAGCCACTCGCTCATTTTCCCACCCACCCACCCAGCCCCTGGCTCATTACCCTCCCACCCACACAGCCCATCGCTCATTTTCCCACCCACCCAACCAGCCCCTCGCTCATTTACCCAACCAAACACCCAGCCCCTCGCTCATTTACCCACCCACCCACCCAGACCCCGCTGATTTACCCACCCACAAACCCAACCTCTCGCTCATTTACCCACCCACCCACCCAGCCCCTCGCTCATTTACCCTCCCACCCACCCAGCCCCTCACTCATTTACACTCCCACCCACCCAGCCCCTCGCTCATTTACCCTCCCACCCACCCAGCCCCTCGCTCATTTACCCTCCCACCCACCCAGCCCCTCGCTCATTTACCCTCCCACTCAGCCAGCCCCTCGCTCATTTACGCACCCACCCACCCAGCCCCTCGTTCATTTACCCACCCACCCACCCAGCCCCTCGCTCATTTACCAACCCACCCACCCACCCAGCCCCTCGCTCATTTACCAACCCACCCACCCACCCAGCCCCTCGCTCATTTACCCACCCACCCACACAGCCCCTCGTTCATTTACCCACCCACCCAACCAGCCCCTCGCTCATTTACCCACGCACCCACCCAGCCCTCCCTCATTTACCCACCCACCCACCCAGCCCCTCGCTCATTTACCCACCCACCCACCCAGCCCCTCGCTCATTTACCCACCCACCACCCAGCCCTTCGCTCATTTACCCACCCTCACACCCTGCATATTGCACATTAACCCACCCAATGACCCAACCACCCATCCCCTCGCTCATTTACCCATTCACCCAACCAGCACCTCGCTCATTTACCCATTCATCCAACCAGCCCCTCGTCATTTATCCACCCAGCCCCTCGAACATTTATCCAAACTTGCTCCCAGCCCCTCGCAACATTTACCCACCCACCCACCCACCCAGCCCCTCGCTCATTTAACCAAACACCCAAAAACACACCCAGCCGCTAGCTCATTGACCCACCCGTCCGCCCAGCCCCTCACTCATTGACCCACCCACCCGCCCAGCCCCTCGCTCATTTACCCAACCACCCACCCAGACCCTCGCTCGTTTACCCACCCAACAGCAAAGCTCCTCGCTCAAATACCCACACACCCGCCCAGCGACTCCCTCATTTACCAACACAGCAACCCCGCCCATCGCTCATTTACCCACCCACCCACCCCGCCAATCGCCCATTTACCCACCCACCCACCCAGCGCCTCGCTCATTTACCCACCCACCCAGCCCCTCGCTCATATACTCACCCACCCACTTAGACCGTCGCATTATTTAACCACGCAACCACCCACCCAGCCCCTCGCTCATTTAGACAGCCACCCACCCACCCAGACCGTCGCTCATTTACCCACGCAACGACCCGCCCAGCCCCTCGCTCTTTTACCCACCCACCCACCCAGCCCCTCACTCATTTACCCTCCCACCCACACAGCCCATCGCTCATTTACCCACGCACCCAACCAGCCCCTCGCTCATTTACCCACCCACCCACCCAGACCCCGCTCATTTCCCCACCCAGCCTCTCGCTCATTTACCCACCCAACCACCCTGCCCCTCGCTCATTTACCCACCCACCCACCCAGCCCCACGCTCATTTACCCTCCCTCCCACACAGCCCATCGCACATTTACCCACGCACCCAACCAGCCTCTCGCTCATTTTCACACCCAGACACCCAGCCCCTCGCTCATTTACCCTCCCACCCACCCAGCCCTCGCTCATTTACCCACCCACCCACACAGCCCCTCACTCATTTACCCACCCATCCACCCAGCCCCTCGCTCATTTACCCACCCTCCCACAATCCATCGCTCATTTACACAACCACACAACCAGGCCCTCGCACATTTACCCACCCAAACAGCCCCTCGCTCCTTTATCCAGCCACCCTCCCACAAAGACCCTCGCTCACTTACCCACCCACCCACCCAGCCCCTCGCTCTTTTACCCACCCACCCACCCAGCCCCTCGCTCTTTTACCCACCCACCCACCCAGCCCCTCGCTCTTTTACCCACCCACCCACCCAGCCCCTCGCTCTTTTACCCTCCCACCCACGCAGCCCCTCGCTCTTTTACCCTCCCACCCACGCAGCCCCTCGCTCATTTACCCTCCAACCCACCCAGCCAATCGCCCATTTACCCACCCACCCACCCAGCGCCTCGCTCATTTACCCACCCACCCAGCCCCTCGCTCATATACTCACCCACCCACTTAGACCGTCGCTTATTTAACCACGCAACCACCCACCCAGCCCCTCGCTCATTTACCCAACCACCGACCCAGCCCCTCGCTCATTTACCCTCCCATCCACCCAGCCCCTCACTCATTTACCCACCCACCCACCCAGCCCCTCGCTCATTTACCCACCCACCCACCCAGACCCTCGATCATTAACTCACCCACCCACCCAGCACCTAGCTCAGTTACCTACCATCCCACTCAACCAGCCCCTCACACATTTACACACCCACCCTCCCACCCAGACCCTCGCTCATTTACCACCCACCCACACAGCCCCTCGCTCATTTACCCACCAACCCACCCAGCCGCTCACTCATTTACCCACCCACCCAGCAAATCCTCGCTCATTTACCCTCCCACCCACTCAGACCCCGCTCATTTACCCACCCACACAACCAACCTCTCGCTCATTTACCCACCCACACACCCAGACCCTCGCTCATTTACCCTCCCACCCACACAGCCCTTCGCTCATTTACCCTCCCAACCACCCAGCCTCTCGCTCATTTACGCACACACCCACCCAGCCCCTCGCTCATTTACCCACCCACCCACCCAGCCCCTCGCTCATTTACCCACCCACCAACCCACACTGACCCTCGCTCACTTACCCACCCACCAACCCGCCCAGCCCCTCGCTCATTTACCCACCCATTCTCCCAGCCCCTCGCTCATTTACCCACCCAACCAACCTGCCACTCGGTCGCTTACCCACCCTCCCGCCCAGCCCCTCGCTCATTTACCCACCAGCCGCCCAGCCCCTCGCTCATTTACCCACCCACCCACCCAGCCCCTTGCTCATTTACACAGCCACCCACCCACCCAGACCGTCGCTCATTTACCCACGCAACGACCCGCCCAGCCCCTCGCTCTTTTACCCACCCACCCACCCAGCCCCTCACTCATTTACCCTCCCACCCACACAGCCCATCGCTCATTTACCCACGCACCCAACCAGCCCCTCGCTCATTTACCCACCCACCCACCAAGACCGCGCTCATTTCCCCACCCAGCCTCTTGCTCATTTACCCACCCAAGCCCCTCGCTCATTTACCCACCCACCCACCCAGCCCCACGCTCATTTACCCTCCCACCCACACAGCCCATCGCACATTTACCCACGCACCCAACCAGCCTCTCGCTCATTTTCACACCCAACCACCCAGCCCCTCGCTCATTTACCCTCCCTCCCACCCAGTCCTCGCTCATTTACCCACCCACCCACACAGCCCCTCGCTCATTTACCCACCCATCCACCCTGCCCCCTCGCTCATTTACCCACCCTCCCACAATCCCTCGCTCATTTACACAACCACACAACCAGGCCCTCGCACATTTACCCACCCAAACAGCCCCTCGCTCATTTATCCACCCACCCTCCCACAAAGACCCTCGCTCACTTACCCACCCCCCCACCCAGCCCCCTCGCTCTTTTACCCACCCCTCCCACCCAGCCCCTCGCTCTTTTACCCACCCACCCACCCTGCCCCTCGCTCATTTACCCACCCACCCCACCCAGCCCCTCGCTCTTTTACCCTCCCACCCACGCAGCCCCTCGCTCTTTTACCCTCCCACCCACGCAGCCCCTCGCTCATTTACCCTCCAACCCACCCAGCCAATCGCCCATTTACCCACCCACCCACCCAGCGCCTCGCTCATTTACCCACCCACCCAGCCCCTCGCTCATATACTCACCCAACCACTTAGAGCGTCGCTTATTTAACCACGCAACCACCCACCCAGCCCCTCGCTCATTTAACCAACCAGCCACCCAGCCCCTCGCTCATTTACCCTCCCATCCCACCCAGCCCCTCACTCATTTACCCACCCACCCACCCAGCCCCTCGCTCATTTACCCACCCAACCACCCAGCCCCTCGATCATTAACTCACCCACCCACCCAGCACCTAGCTCAGTTACCTACCATCCCACTCAACCAGCCCCTCACACATTTACACACCCACCCTCCCACCCAGACCCTCGCTCATTTACCACCCACCCACACAGCCCCTCGCTCATTTACCCA
Organism: Isurus oxyrinchus; assembly: GCA_026770705.1. Taxonomy (NCBI): domain Eukaryota; kingdom Metazoa; phylum Chordata; class Chondrichthyes; order Lamniformes; family Lamnidae; genus Isurus; species Isurus oxyrinchus. The sequence goes on from JANJGN010001321.1 coordinate 64,369, forward strand.
CCAACCCACCCAGCCGCTCCCTCATTTACCCACCCACCCAGCAAATCCTCGCTCATTTACCCTCCCACCCACTCAGACCCCGCTCATTTACCCACCCACACAACCAACCTCTCGCTCATTTACCCACCCACACACCCAGACCCTCGCTCATTTACCCTCCCACCCACCCAGCCCATCGCTCATTTACCCTCCCAACCACCCAGCCTCTCGCTCATTTACGCACGCACCCACCCAGCCCCTCGCTCATTTACCCACCCACCCACCCAGCCCCTCGCTCATTTACCCACCCACCCACCCAGCCCCTCGCTCATTTACCCACCCACCCACCCAGCCCCTCGCTCATTTACCCACCCACCAACCCACACAGACCCTCGCTCATTTACCCACCCACCCTCCCAGCCCCTCGCTCATTTACCCACCCACCCACCAGCCCCTCGCTCATTTACCCACCCACCCACCCAGCCCCTCGCTCATTTACCCACCAACCAACCCGCCCAGCCCCCTCGCTCATTTACCCACCCCACCCTCCCAGCCCCTCACTCATTTACCCACCCAACCACCCTGCCACTCGGTCGCTTACCCACCCTCCCGCCCAGCCCCTCGCTCATTTACCCACCAGCCGCCCAGCCCCTCACTCATTTACCCACCCACCCACACAGCCCCTCGCTCATTTACCCAACAACCCACGCAGCCGCTCGCTCATTTACCCACCCACCCAGCAAATCCTCGCTCATTTACCCAACCACCCACCCAGCCCCTCGCTCATTTACCCACCCACCCTCCCACGCAGCCCTTTGCACATTTACCCACCCACCCACCCAGCCCCTCGCTCATTTACCCACCCACCACCTAGCCCCTCGCTCATTTACTCACCCACCCAACCAGCACGTAGCTCATTTACCCTCCCTCCCACCCAGCCCCTCATTCATTTACCCACCCACCCACACACCCAGCCCCTCGCTCATTTACCCAGCCACCCACCCAGCACTTCGCTCATTTACCCACCCACCACCCAGCCCTTCGCTCATTTATCCACCCTCACACCCAGCATATCGCACATTAACCCACCCAATGACCCAACCACCCATCCCCTCGCTCATTTACCCATTCACCCAACCAGCACCTCGCTCATTTACCCATTCATCCAACCAGCCCCTCGCTCATTTATCCACCCTCCCAACCAGCGCCTCGAATATTTATCCAAACATGCACCCAGCCCCTCGCAGATTTACCCACCCACCCACCCACCCAGCCCCTCGCTCATTTAACCAAACACCCAAAAACACACCCAGCCGCTCGCCTCATTGACCCACCCATCCGCCCAGCCCCTCACTCATTGACCCACCCTCCCGCCCAGCCCCTCGCTCATTTACCCAACCACCCGCCCAGACCCTCTCTCGTTTACCCACCCAACAGCAAAGCCCCTCGCTCAAATACCCACACACCCGCCAAGCGACTCCCTCATTTACCCACTCAGCAACCCCGCCCATCGCTCATTTACCCAGCCACCCACCCAGCCAATCGCCCATTTACCCACCCAACCACCCAGCACCTCGCTCATTTACCCACCCACCCAGCCCCTCGCTCATATACTCACCCACCCATTTAGACCGTCGCTTATTGAACCACGCAACCACCCACCCAGCCCCTCGCTCATTTACACACCCACCCACCCACCCAGACCGTCGCTCATTTACCCACGCAACGACCCGCCCAGCCCCTCGCTCAATTACCCACCCAGCCCCTTGCTCATTTACCCTCCCACCCACATAGCCCATCGCTCATTTAGCCACGCACCCAACCAGCCCCTCGCTCATTTAACCACCCACCCACCCAGACCCCGCTCATTTCCCCACCCAGCCTCTCGCTCATTTACCCACCCAAACACCCAGCCCCTCGATCATTTACCCTCCCACCCACCCAGCCCCTTGCTCATTTACACAGCCACCCACCCACCCAGACCGTCGCTCATTTACCCACGCAACGACCCGCCCAGCCCCTCGCTCTTTTACCCACCCACCCACCCAGCCCCTCACTCATTTACCCTCCCACCCACACAGCCCATCGCTCATTTACCCACGCACCCAACCAGCCCCTCGCTCATTTACCCACCCACCCACCAAGACCGCGCTCATTTCCCCACCCAGCCTCTTGCTCATTTACCCACCCAACCACCCAGCCCCTCGCTCATTTACCCACCCACCCACCCAGCCCCACGCTCATTTACCCTCCCACCCACACAGCCCATCGCACATTTACCCACGCACCCAACCAGCCTCTCGCTCATTTTCACACCCAACCACCCAGCCCCTCGCTCATTTACCCTCCCTCCCACCCAGTCCTCGCTCATTTACCCACCCACCCACACAGCCCCTCGCTCATTTACCCACCCATCCACCCTGCCCCTCGCTCATTTACCCACCCTCCCACAATCCCTCGCTCATTTACACAACCACACAACCAGGCCCTCGCACATTTACCCACCCAAACAGCCCCTCGCTCATTTATCCACCCACCCTCCCACAAAGACCCTCGCTCACTTACCCACCCCCCCACCCAGCCCCTCGCTCTTTTACCCACCCTCCCACCCAGCCCCTCGCTCTTTTACCCACCCACCCACCCTGCCCCTCGCTCATTTACCCACCCACCCACCCAGCCCCTCGCTCTTTTACCCTCCCACCCACGCAGCCCCTCGCTCTTTTACCCTCCCACCCACGCAGCCCCTCGCTCATTTACCCTCCAACCCACCCAGCCAATCGCCCATTTACCCACCCACCCACCCAGCGCCTCGCTCATTTACCCACCCACCCAGCCCCTCGCTCATATACTCACCCAACCACTTAGAGCGTCGCTTATTTAACCACGCAACCACCCACCCAGCCCCTCGCTCATTTAACCAACCAGCCACCCAGCCCCTCGCTCATTTACCCTCCCATCCACCCAGCCCCTCACTCATTTACCCACCCACCCACCCAGCCCCTCGCTCATTTACCCACCCAACCACCCAGCCCCTCGATCATTAACTCACCCACCCACCCAGCACCTAGCTCAGTTACCTACCATCCCACTCAACCAGCCCCTCACACATTTACACACCCACCCCTCCACCCAGACCCTCGCTCATTTACCACCCACCCACACAGCCCCTCGCTCATTTACCCACCAACCCACCCAGCCGCTCCCTCATTTACCCACCCACCCAGCAAATCCTCGCTCATTTACCCTCCCACCCACTCAGACCCCGCTCATTTACCCACCCACACAACCAACCTCTCGCTCATTTACCCACCCACACACCCAGACCCTCGCTCATTTACCCTCCCACCCACCCAGCCCATCGCTCATTTACCCTCCCAACCACCCAGCCTCTCGCTCATTTACGCACGCACCCACCCAGCCCCTCGCTCATTTACCCACCCACCCACCCAGCCCCTCGCTCATTTACCCACCCACCCACCCAGCCCCTCGCTCATTTACCCACCCACCCACCCAGCCCCTCGCTCATTTACCCACCCACCAACCCACACAGACCCTCGCTCATTTACCCACCCACCCTCCCAGCCCCTCGCTCATTTACCCACCCACCCACCAGCCCCTCGCTCATTTACCCACCCACCCACCCAGCCCCTCGCTCATTTACCCACCAACCAACCCGCCCAGCCCCTCGCTCATTTACCCACCCACCCTCCCAGCCCCTCACTCATTTACCCACCCAACCACCCTGCCACTCGGTCGCTTACCCACCCTCCCGCCCAGCCCCTCGCTCATTTACCCACCAGCCGCCCAGCCCCTCACTCATTTACCCACCCACCCACACAGCCCCTCGCTCATTTACCCAACAACCCACGCAGCCGCTCGCTCATTTACCCACCCACCCAGCAAATCCTCGCTCATTTACCCAACCACCCACCCAGCCCCTCGCTCATTTACCCACCCACCCTCCCACGCAGCCCTTTGCACATTTACCCACCCACCCACCCAGCCCCTCGCTCATTTACCCACCCACCACCTAGCCCCTCGCTCATTTACTCACCCACCCAACCAGCACGTAGCTCATTTACCCTCCCTCCCACCCAGCCCCTCATTCATTTACCCACCCACCCACACACCCAGCCCCTCGCTCATTTACCCAGCCACCCACCCAGCACTTCGCTCATTTACCCACCCACCACCCAGCCCTTCGCTCATTTATCCACCCTCACACCCAGCATATCGCACATTAACCCACCCAATGACCCAACCACCCATCCCCTCGCTCATTTACCCATTCACCCAACCAGCACCTCGCTCATTTACCCATTCATCCAACCAGCCCCTCGCTCATTTATCCACCCTCCCAACCAGCGCCTCGAATATTTATCCAAACATGCACCCAGCCCCTCGCAGATTTACCCACCCACCCACCCACCCAGCCCCTCGCTCATTTAACCAAACACCCAAAAACACACCCAGCCGCTCGCCTCATTGACCCACCCATCCGCCCAGCCCCTCACTCATTGACCCACCCTCCCGCCCAGCCCCTCGCTCATTTACCCAACCACCCGCCCAGACCCTCTCTCGTTTACCCACCCAACAGCAAAGCCCCTCGCTCAAATACCCACACACCCGCCAAGCGACTCCCTCATTTACCCACTCAGCAACCCCCGCCCATCGCTCATTTACCCAGCCACCCACCCAGCCAATCGCCCATTTACCCACCCAACCACCCAGCACCTCGCTCATTTACCCACCCACCCAGCCCCTCGCTCATATACTCACCCACCCATTTAGACCGTCGCTTATTGAACCACGCAACCACCCACCCAGCCCCTCGCTCATTTACACACCCACCCACCCACCCAGACCGTCGCTCATTTACCCACGCAACGACCCGCCCAGCCCCTCGCTCAATTACCCACCCAGCCCCTTGCTCATTTACCCTCCCACCCACATAGCCCATCGCTCATTTAGCCACGCACCCAACCAGCCCCTCGCTCATTTAACCACCCACCCACCCAGACCCCGCTCATTTCCCCACCCAGCCTCTCGCTCATTTACCCACCCAAACACCCAGCCCCTCGATCATTTACCCTCCCACCCACCCAGCCCTCGCTCATTTACCCACCCACCCACACAGCCCCTCGCTCATTTACCCACCCATCCAACCAGCCCCTCGCTCATTTACCCACCCACCCACCAATCCCTTGCTCATTTACACAACCATACAACCAGCCCCTCGCACATTTACCCACCCACAAAGCCCCTCGCTCATTTACCCACCCACCCACCAACCCAGCCCCTCGCTCTTTTACCCTCCCACCCACCCAGCCCCTCGCTCATTTACCATCCCACCCACGCAGCCCCTCGCTCATTTACCCTCCCACCCACCCAGCCCCTCGGTCATTTAACCTCCCACCCACCCAGCCCCTCGCTCATTTACCCACCCACCCAGCCCCTCGTTCATTTACCCACCCACACACCCAGCCCCTCGCTCATTTACCCAGCCACCCACCCAGCTCCTCGCTCATTTACCCACGCACCCACCCAGCCCCTCGCTCATTTCCCCACCCATCCACCCAGCCCCTCGCTCATTTACCCTCCCACCAACCAAACCCTCACTCATTTACCCACCCACCCAACCAGACCCTCGCACATTTACCCAACCACCCACGCAGCCCCTCGCTCATTTACCCACCCACCCTCCCACGCAGACCCTCGCTCATTTACCCACCCAGCCACCCAGCCCCTCTATCATTTACACACCCACCCACCCAGCCCCTCCCTCATTTACCCACCCACCCACCCAGCCCCTCGTACATTTACCCACCCACCCACCCAGCCCCTCGCTCATTTACACACCCAACCACCAACCCAGACGCTCGCTCATTTACCCACGCAACAACCCACCCAGCCCCTAGCTCATTTACCCATCCACCCAACCAGCCCCTCGCTCATTTACCAACACACCCAACCAGCCCCTAGCTCCTTTACCCATCCACCCAACCAGCCCCTCGCTCATTTGCCCACGCACCCACCCAGCCCCTCGCTCATTTTCCCACCCACCCACCCAGCCCCTCGCTGATTACCCTCCCACCCACACAGCCCATCGCTCATTTACCCACCCACCCAACCAGGCCCTCGCTCATTTATCCAACCAAACACCCAGCCCCTCGCTCATTTACCCACCCACCCACCCAGCCCCTCGCTCATTTACCCACCCACCCACCCAGCCCCTCGCTCATTTACCCTCCCACCCACCCAGCCCCTCGCTCATTTACACTCCCACCCACCCAGCCCCTCGCTCATTTACCCTCCCACCCACCCAGCCCCTCGCTCATTTACCCTCCCACTCAGCCAGCCACTCGCTCATTTACGCACCCACCCACCCAGCCCCTCGCTCATTTACCCACCCACCCACCCAGCCCCTCGCTCATTTACCAACCCACCCACCCACCCAGCCCCTCGCTCATTTACCCACCCACCCACCCAGCCCCTCGTTCATTTACCCACCCACCCAACCAGCCCCTCGCTCATTTACCCACACACCCACCCAGCCCTCCCTCATTTACCCACCCACCCACCCAACCCCTCGCTCATTTACCCACCCACCCACCCAGCCCCTCGCTCATTTACCCACCCACCACCCAGCCCTTCGCTCATTTACCCACCCCCACACCCAGCATATCGCACATTAACCCACCCAATGACCCAACCACCCATCCCCTCGCTCATTTACCCATTCACCCAACCAGCACCTCGCTCATTTACCCATTCATCCAACCAGCCCCTCGCTCATTTATCCACCCAGCCCCTCGAACATTTATCCAAACTTGCTCCCAGCCCCTCGCACATTTACCCACCCACCCACCCACCCAGCCCCTCGCTCATTTAACCAAACACCCAAAAACACACCCAGCCGCTCGCTCATTGACCCACCCGTCCGCCCAGCCCCTCACTCATTGACCCACCCACCCGCCCAGACCCTCGCTCATTTACCCAACCACCCGCCCAGAACCTCTCTCGTTTACCCACCCAACAGCAAAGCTCCTCGCTCAAATACCCACACACCCGCCCAGCGACTCCCTCATTTACCAACCCAGCAAACCCGCCCATCGCTCATTTACCCACCCACCCACCCCGCCAATCGCCCATTTACCCACCCACCCACCCAGCGCCTCGCTCATTTACCCACCCACCCAGCCCCTCGCTCATATACTCAACCACCCACTTAGACCGTCGCTTATTTAACCACGCAACCACCCACCCAGCCCCTCGCTCATTTACACAGCCACCCACCCACCCAGACCGTCACTCATTTACCCACGCAACGACCCGCCCAGCCCCTCGCTCTTTTACCCACCCACCCACCCAGCCCCTCACTCATTTACCCTCCCACCCACACAGCCCATCGCTCATTTACCCACGCACCCAACCAGCCCCTCGCTCATTTACCCACCCACCCACCCAGACCCCGCTCATTTCCCCACCCAGCCTCTCGCTCATTTACCCACCCAACCACCCAGCCCCTCGCTCATTTACCCACCCACCCACCCAGCCCCACGCTCATTTACCCTCCCACCCACACAGCCCATCGCACATTTACCCACGCACCCAACCAGCCTCTCGCTCATTTTCACACCCAACCACCCAGCCCCTCGCTCATTTACCCTCCCACCCACCCAGCCCTCGCTCATTTACCCACCCACCCACACAGCCCCTCGCTCATTTACCCACCCATCCACCCAGCCCCTCGCTCATTTACCCACCTTCCCACAATCCCTCGCTCATTTACACAACGACACAACCAGGTCCTCGCACATTTACCCACCCAAACAGCACCTCGCTCATTTATCCACCCACCCTCCCACAAAGACACTCGCTCACTTACCCACCCACCCACCCAGCCCCTCGCTCTTTACCCACCCACCCACCCAGCCCCTCGCTCTTTTACCCGCCCACCCACCCAGCCCCTCGCTCTTTTACCCACCCACCCACCCAGCCCCTCGCTCTTTTACCCACCCACCCACCCAGCCCCTCGCTCTTTTACCCACCCACCCACCCAGCCCCTCGCTCTTTTACCCACCCACCCACGCAGCCCCTCGCTCTTTTACCCACCCACCCACGCAGCCCCTCGCTCATTTACCCTCCAACCCACCCAGCCAATCGCTCATTTACCCACCCACCCACCCAGCGCCTCGCTCATTTACCCACCCACCCAGCCCCTCGCTCATATACTCACCCACCCACTTAGACCGTCGCTTATTTAACCACGCAACCACCCACCCAGCCCCTCGCTCATTTACAGAGCCACCCACCCACCCAGACCGTCGCTCATTTACCCACGCAATAACCCGCACAGCGCCTCGCTCTTTTACCAACCCACCCACCCAGCCCCTCGCTCATTTACCCTCCCAACCACACAGCCCATCGCTCATTTACCCACGCACCCAACCAGCCCCTCGCTCATTTACCCACCCACCCAACCAGAGCCCGCTCATTTCCCCGCCCAGCCCCTCGCTCTTTTACCCACCCACCCACCCAGCCCCTCGCTCATTTACCCTCCCACCCACACAGCCCATCGCTCAATTACCCACGCACCCATCCAGCATCTCGCTCATTTACCCACCCACCCACCCATACCCCGCTCATTTCCCCACCCAGCCTCTCGGTCATTTACCCACCCAACCACCCAGCCCCTCGCTCATTTACACACCCACCCACCCAGCCCCTCGCTCATTTACCCTCCCACCCACACAGCCCATCGCTCATTTACCCACGCACCCAACCAGCCACTCGCTCATTTTCACGCCAAACCACCCAGCCCCTCGCTCATTTACCCTCACACCCACCCAGCCCTCGCTCATTTACCCACCCACCCACACAGCCCCTCGCTCATTTACTCACCCATCCACCCAGCCCCTCGCTCATTTACCCACCCACCCACGAATCCCTCGCTCATTTACACAACCACCCACCCAGGCCCTCGCACATTTACCCACCCAAACAGCCCCTCGCTCATTTATCCACCCACCCTCCCACAAAGCCCCTCGCTCACTTACCCACCCACCCACCCAGCCCCTCGCTCTTTTACCCACCCACCCACCCGGTACCTTGCTCTTTTACCCTCCCACCCACCCAGCCCCTCGCTCTTTTACCCTCCCACCCACGCAGCCCCTCGCTCATTTACCCTCCAACCCACCCAGCCAATCGCCCATTTACCCACCCACCCACCAGGCGCCTCGCTCATTTATGCACCCACCCAGCCCCTCGCTCATATACTCAGCCACCCACTTAGACCATCGCTTATTTAACCACGCAACCACCCACACAGCCCCTCGCTCATTTACGCAGCCACCCACCCATCCAGACCGTCGCTCATTTACCCACGCAATAACCCGCCCAGCCCCTCGCTCTTTTACCCACCCACCCACCCAGCCCCTCGCTCATTTACCCTCCCACCCACACAGCCCATCGCTCATTTACCCACGCACCCAACCAGCCCCTCGCTCATTTACCCACCCACCCAACCAGACCCCGCTCATTTCCCCACCCAGCCTCTCGCTCATTTAACCACCCAACCACCCTGCCCCTCGCTCATTTACCCACCCACCCACCCAGCACCTCGCTCATTTACCCTCCCACCCACACAGCCCATCGCTCATTTACCCACGCACCCAACCAGCCTCTCGCTCATTTACCCACCCAACCACCCAGCCCCTCGCTCATTTACCCTCCCACCCACCCAGCCCTCGCTCATTTACACAACCACCCACACAGCCCCTCGCTCATTTACCCACCCATCCACCCAGCCCCTCGCTCATTTACCCACCCTCCCACCAATCCCTCGCTCATTTACACAACCACACAACCAGGCCCTCGCACATTTACCCACCCAAACAGCCCCTCGCTCATTTATCCACCCATCCTCCCACAAAGCCCCTCGCTCACTTACCCACCCACCCTACCAGCCCCTCGCTCTTTTACCCACCCACCCACCCAGCCCCTAGCTCTTTTACCCTCCCACCCACCCAGCCCCTCGCTCTTTTACCCTCCAACCCACCCAGCCCCTCGCTCATTTAACCTCCCACCAACCGAGCCCCTCGCTCATTTATCCACCCGCCCAGCCCCTCGCTCATTTACCCAATCACCCAACCAGCCACTCGCACATTTATCCACCCACCCTGCCCCTCGCTCATTTACCCACCTACCCACCCAGCCCCATATTCATTTACCCACCCACCCTCCCACCCAGCCCCTCGCTCATTTACCCACCCACCCACCCAGCCCCTCGCACATTTACCCACCCACCCACCCAGCCCCTCGCTCATTTACCCACCCACCCACCCAGCCCCTCGCTCATTTACCCACAAACCCACCCAGCCACTCGCTCATTTACCCACCGACCCACCCAGCCCCTCGCTCATTTAACCACCCACGCACCCAGCCCCTCGCTGATTTACCCACAGACCCACCCAGCCCCTCGCTCATTTACCCACCCTCCCACCCAGCCCCTCGCTCATTTACCCACCCTCCCACCCAGCCCCTCGCTCATTTACCCACCCTCCCACCCAGCCCCTCGCTCATTTACCCAACCACCCACCCAGCCCCTCGCTCATTTACCCACCCACCCACCCAGCCCATCGGTCATTTACCCATCCACCCACCCAGCCCCTCGCTCATTTTCCCACCCATCCACCCAGCCCCTCGATCATTTACTCACTCACCCACCCAGAACCTAGCTCAGTTACCTACCCTCCCACTCAACCAGCCCCTCACACATTTACACACTCACCCTCCCACCCAGACCCTCGCTCATTTACCACCCACCCACACAGCCCCTCGCTCATTTACCCAAAAATCCACCCAGCCGCTCACTCATTTACCCACCCACCCAGCAAATCCTTGCTCATTTACCCACCCACCCACCCAGACCCCGCTCATTTACCCACCCACACAACCAACCTCTCGCTCATTTACCCACCCACACACCCAGACCCTCGCTCATTTACCCTCACACCCACCCAGCCCATCGCTCATTTACACTCCCACCGACCCAGCCCCTCGCTCATTTGCCCGCCCACCCACCCAGCCCCTCGCTAATTTGCCCACTCACCCACCCAGCCCCTCGCTCATTTACCCACCCACCCACCCAGCCCCTCGCTCATTTACCCACCCACCAACCCACACAGCCCCTCGCTCACTTACCCACCCACCAACCCGCCCAGCCCTCGCTCATTTACCGACCCACCCTCCCTGCCCCTCGCTCATTTACCCACCCAACCTCCCAGCCCATCGCTCATTTACCAACCCAACCGCCCTGCCACTCACTCGTTTACCCACACACACGCCCAGCCCCTCGCTCATTTACCCACCTCCCGCCCAGCCCCTCGCTCATTTACCCACCCACCCACACAGCCCCTCTCTCATTTACCCACCAACCCACGCAGCCGCTCACTCATTTACCCACCCGCCCAGCAAATCCTCGCTCATTTACCCACCCACCCACCCAGCCCATTGCTCCTTTACCCACCCACCCTCCCACGCAGCCCTTCGCACATTTACCCACCCACCCACCCAGCCCCTCGCTCATTTACACACCCACCACCCAGCCCCTCGCTCATTTACTCAACCACCCACCCAGCACGTAGCTCATTTACCATCCCACCCACCCAGCCCCTCATACATTTACCCACCCACCCATACACCCAGCCCCTCGCTCATTTACCCTGCCACCCACCCAGCCCTTCGCTCATTTACCCACCCACCACCCAGCCCTTCGCTCATTTACCCACCCTCACACCCAGCATATCGCACATTAACCCACCCAATGACCCAACCACCCATCCCCTCGCTCATTTACCATTCACCCAACCAGCACCTCGCTCATTTACCGATTCATCCAACCAGCCCCTCCCTCATTTATCCACCCTCCCAACCAGCCCCTCGAACATTTATCCAAACATGCACCCAGCCCCTCGCAGATTTACCCACCCACCCACCCACCCAGCCCCTCGCTCATTTAACCAAACACCCAAAAACACTCCCATCCGCTCGCTCATTGACCCACCCGTCCGCCCAGCCCCTCACTCATTGACCCACCCACCCGCCCAGCCCCTCGCTCATTTACCCAACCACCCGCCCAGACCCTCTCTCGTTTACCCACCCAACAGCAAAGCCCCTCGCTCAAATACCCACACACCCGCCCAGCGACTCCCTCATTTTCCCACCCAGCAACCCCGCCCATCGCTCATTTACCCAGCCACCCACCCAGCCATTCGCCCATTTACCCACCCACCCACCCAGCGCCTCGCTCATTTACCCACCCACCCAGCCCCTCGCTCATATACTCACCCACCCACTTTGACCGTCGCTAATTTAACCACGCCACCACCCACCCAGCCCCTCGTTCATTTAAACAGCCACCCACCCACCCAGACGTCGCTCATTTACCCACGCAACGACCCGCCCAGCCCCTCGCTCATTTACCCACACAGCCCCTCGCTCATTTACCCTCCCACCCACACAGCCCATCGCTCATTTAGCCATGCACCCAACAAGCCCCTCGCTCATTTACACACCCACCCACCCAGACCCCGCTCATTTCCCCACCCAGCCTCTCGCTCATTTACCCACCCAACCACCCAGCCACTCGCTCATTTACCCAGCCACCCACCCAGCCCTCGCTCATTTACCCACCCACCCACACAGCCCCTCGCTCATTTACCCACCCATCCAACCAGCCCCTCGCTCATTTACCCACCAACCCACCAATCCCTCGCTCATTTACACAACCACACAAACAGCCCCTCGGACATTTACCCACCCACACAGCCCCTCGCTCATTTACCCACCCACCCACCCACCCAGCCCGTCTCTCATTTACCCTCCCACCCACCCAGCCCCTCGCTCATTTACCCTCCCACCCACGCAGCACCTCGCTCATTTACCCTCCCACCCACCAAGCCCCTCGGTCATTTAAGCTCCCACCCACCCAGACCCTCGCTCATTTACCCACCCACCCACCCAGCCCCTCGTTCATTTACCCACCCACACACCCAGCCCCTCGCTCATTTACCCAGCCACCCACCCAGCTCCTCGCTCATTTACCCACCCACCCACCCAGCCCCTCGCCCATTTCCCCACCCATCCACCCAGCCCCTCGCTCATTTGCCCTCCCACCCACCAAACCCTCACTCATTTACCCACCCACCCAACCAGACCCTCGCACATTTACCCACCCACCCACCCAGCCCCTCGCTCATTTACCCACGCAACCACCCGCCCAGCCCCTCACTCATTTACCCACCCACCCACCCTGCCCCTCGCTCATTTTCCCACCCACCCACCCTGCCCCTCGCTCATTTACCCACCTACCCCCCCAGCCCCATATTCATTTACCCACCCACCCTCCCACCCAGCCCCTCGCTCATTTACCCACCCACCCACCCAGCCCCTCGCACATTTACCCACCCACCCACCCAGCCCCTCGCTCATTTACCCACCCACCCACCCAGCCCCTCGCTCATTTACCCACAAACCCACCCAGCCACTCGCTCATTTACCCACCGACCAACCCAGCCCCTCGCTCATTTAACCACCCACGCACCCAGCCCCTCGCTGATTTACCCACAGACCCACCCAGCCCCTCGCTCATTTACCCACCCTCCCACCCAGCCCCTCGCTCATTTACCCAACCACCCACCCAGCCCCTCGCTCATTTACCCACCCACCCACCCAGCCCATCGGTCATTTACCCATCCACCCACCCAGCCCCTCGCTCATTTTCCCACCCATCCACCCAGCCCCTCGATCATTTACTCACTCACCCACCCAGAACCTAGCTCAGTTACCTACCCTCCCACTCAACCAGCCCCTCACACATTTACACACTCACCCTCCCACCCAGACCCTCGCTCATTTACCACCCACCCACACAGCCCCTCGCTCATTTACCCAAAAATCCACCCAGCCGCTCACTCATTTACCCACCCACCCAGCAAATCCTCGCTCATTTACCCACCCACCCACCCAGACCCCGCTCATTTACCCACCCACACAACCAACCTATCGCTCATTTACCCACCCACACACCCAGACCCTCGCTCATTTACCCTCACACCCACCCAGCCCATCGCTCATTTACACTCCCACCGACCCAGCCCCTCGCTCATTTGCCCGCCCACCCACCCAGCCCCTCGCTAATTTGCCCACTCACCCACCCAGCCCCTCGCTCATTTACCCACCCACCCACCCAGCCCCTCGCTCATTTACCCACCCACCCACCCAGCCCCTCGCTCATTTACCCACCCACCAACCCACACAGCCCCTCGCTCACTTACCCACCCACCAACCCGCCCAGCCCTCGCTCATTTACCGACCCACCCTCCCTGCCCCTCGCTCATTTACCCACCCAACCTCCCAGCCCATCGCTCATTTACCCACCCAACCGCCCTGCCACTCACTCATTTACCCACACTCACGCCCAGCCCCTCGCTCATTTACCCACCTCCCGCCCAGCCCCTCGCTCATTTACCCACCCACCCACACAGCCCCTCTCTCATTTACCCACCAACCCACGCAGCCGCTCGCTCATTTACCCACCCGCCCAGCAAATCCTCGCTCATTTACCCACCCACCCACCCAGCCCATCGCTCCTTTACCCACCCACCCTCCCACGCAGCCCTTCGCACATTTACCCACCCACCCACCCAGCCCCTCGCTCATTTACCCACCCACCACCCAGCCCCTCGCTCATTTACTCAACCACCCACCCAGCACGTAGCTCATTTACCCTCCCACCCACCCAGCCCCTCATACATTTACCCACACACCCACACACCCAGCCCCTCGCTCATTTACCCTGCCACCCACCCAGCCCTTCGCTCATTTACCCACCCACCACCCAGCCCTTCGCTCATTTACCCACCCTCACACCCAGCATATCGCACATTAACCCACCCAATGACCCAACCACCCATCCCCTCGCTCATTTACCATTCACCCAACCAGCACCTCGCTCATTTACCGATTCATCCAACCAGCCCCTCCCTCATTTATCCACCCTCCCAACCAGCCCCTCGAACATTTATCCAAACATGCACCCAGCCCCTCGCAGATTTACCCACCCACCCACCCACCCAGCCCCTCGCTCATTTAACCAAACACCCAAAAACACTCCCATCCGCTCGCTCATTGACCCACCCGTCCGCCCAGCCCCTCACTCATTGACCCACCCACCCGCCCAGCCCCTCGCTCATTTACCCAACCACCCGCCCAGACCCTCTCTCGTTTACCCACCCAACAGCAAAGCCCCTCGCTCAAATACCCACACACCCGCCCAGCGACTCCCTCATTTTCCCACCCAGCAACCCCGCCCATCGCTCATTTACCCAGCCACCCACCCAGCCATTCGCCCATTTACCCACCCACCCACCCAGCGCCTCGCTCATTTACCCACCGACCCAGCCCCTCGCTCATATACTCACCCACCCACTTTGACCGTCGCTAATTTAACCACGCAACCACCCACCCAGCCCCTCGTTCATTTAAACAGCCACCCACCCACCCAGACGTCGCTCATTTACCCACGCAACGACCCGCCCAGCCCCTCGCTCATTTACCCACACAGCCCCTCGCTCATTTACCTTCCCACCCACACAGCCCATCGCTCATTTAGCCATGCACCCAACAAGCCCCTCGCTCATTTACACACCCACCCACCCAGACCCCGCTCATTTCCCCACCCAGCCTCTCGCTCATTTACCCACCCAACCACCCAGCCACTCGCTCATTTACCCAGCCACCCACCCAGCCCTCGCTCATTTACCCACCCACCCACACAGCCCCTCGCTCATTTACCCACCCATCCAACCAGCCCCTCGCTCATTTACCCACCAACCCACCAATCCCTCGCTCATTTACACAACCACACAAACTGCCCCTCGGACATTTACCCACCCACACAGCCCCTCGCTCATTTACCCACCCACCCACCCACCCAGCCCGTCTCTCATTTACCCTCCCACCCACCCAGCCCCTCGCTCATTTACCCTCCCACCCACGCAGCACCTCGCTCATTTACCCTCCCACCCACCAAGCCCCTCGGTCATTTAAGCTCCCACCCACCCAGACCCTCGCTCATTTACCCACCCACCCACCCAGCCCCTCGTTCATTTACCCACCCACACACCCAGCCCCTCGCTCATTTACCCAGCCACCCACCCAGCTCCTCGCTCATTTACCCACCCCACCCACCCAGCCCCTCGCCCATTTCCCCACCCATCCACCCAGCCCCTCGCTCATTTGCCCTCCCACCCACCAAACCCTCACTCATTTACCCACCCACCCAACCAGACCCTCGCACATTTACCCACCCACCCACCCAGCCCCTCGCTCATTTACACACCCAACCACCCACCCAGACCCTCGCTCATTTACCCACGCAACCACCCGCCCAGCCCCTCACTCATTTACCCACCCACCCACCCTGCCCCTCGCTCATTTTCCCACCCACCCACCCAGCCCCTCGCTCATTTACCATCCCACCCACACAGCCCCTCGCTCATTTACCCACCCAACCAACCAGCCCCTCGCTCATTTACCCACCCATCCACCCAGCCCCTCGCTCATTTACCCACCCACCCACCCACCCAGCCCCTCGCTCATTTACCCTCCCACCCACGCAGCCCGTCGCTCATTTACCCTCCCACCCACGCAGCCCCTCGCTCATTTACCCTCCCACCCACCCAGCCCCTCGGTCATTTAAGCTCCCACCCACCCAGACCCTCGCTCATTTACCCACCCACCCACCCAGCCCCTCGTTCATTTACCCACCCACACACCCAGCCCCTCGCTCATTTACCCAGCCACCCACCCAGCTCCTCGCTCATTTACCCACCCACCCACCCAGCCCCTCGCCCATTTCCCCACCCATCCACCCAGCCCCTCGCTCATTTGCCCTCCCACCCACCAAACCCTCACTCATTTACCCACCCACCCAACCAGACCCTCGCACATTTACCCACCCACCCACCCAGCCCCTGGCTCATTTACACACCCAACCACCCACCCAGACCCTCGCTCATTTACCCACGCAACCACCCGCCCAGCCCCTCACTCATTTACCCACCCACCCACCCTGCCCCTCACTCATTTTCCCACCCACCCACCCAGCCCCTCGCTCATTTACCATCCCACCCACACAGCCCCTCGCTCATTTACCCACCCACCCAACCAGCCCCTCGCTCATTTACCCACACACCCACCCAGCCCCTCGCTCATTTACCCTCCCACCCACCCAGACCCTCGCTCATTAACACTCCCACCCACCCAGCCCCTCACTCATTTACCCTCCCACCCACCCAGCTCCTCCCTCATTTACCCTCCCACTCAGCCAGCCCCTCGCTCATTTACGCACACACCCACCCAGCCCCTCGCTCATTTACCCACCCAACCACCCAGCCCCTCGCTCATTTACCCACCCACCCACCCACCCAGCCCCTCGCTCATTTACCCACCCACCCACCCAGCCCCTCGTTCATTTACCCACCCACCCACCCAGCCCCTCGCTCATTTACCCACCCACCCACTCAGCCCTCCCTAATTTACCCACCCACCCACCCAGCCCCTCGCTCATTTACCCACCCACCACGCTGCCCTTCGCTCATTTACCCACCCTCACACCCAGCATATCGCACATTAACCCACCCAATGACCCAACAACCCATCCCCTCGCTCATTTACCCATTCACCCAACCAGCACCTCGCTCATTTACCCAATCATCCAACCAGCCCCTCGCTCATTTATCCACCCACCCACCCAGCCCCTTGAACATTTACCCACCCACCCAGCCCCTTGCTCATATACTCACCCACCCACTTAGACCGTCTCTTATTTAACCACGAAACCACCCACCCAGCCCCTCGCTCATTTACACAGCCACCCACCCACCCAGACCGTCGCTCATTTACCCACGCAACGACCCGCCCAGCCGCTCGCTCTTTTACCCACCCACCCACCCAGCCCCTCGCACATTTACCCACCCACCCACCTACCCAGCCCCTCGCTCATTTATCCGAACACCCAAAAACACACCCAGCCGCTCGCTCATTGACCCACCCGTCCGCCCAGCCCATCACTCATTGACCCACCCACCCGCCCAGCCCCTCGCTCATTTACCCAACCACCCGCCCAGACCCTCGCTCATTTACCCACCCAACCACCCAGCCCCTCGCTCATTTACCCACCCTCCCACCCACCCAGCCCCTCGCTCATTTTCCCACCCACCCACCCACCCTGCCCCTCGCTCATTTACCCACCCACCCACCCAGCCCCTCGTTCATTTACCCACCCACCCACCTAGCCCCTCGCTCATTTACCCACCCACCCACCCAGCACTCCCTCATTTACCCACCCACCCACCCAGCCCCTCGCTCATTTACCCACCCACCACCCAGCCCTTCGCTCATTTACCCACCCTCACACCCAGCATATCGCACATTAACACACCCAATGACCCAACCACCCATCCCCTCGCTCATTTACCCATTCACCCAACCAGCACCTCGCTCATTTACCCAATCATCCAACCAGCCCCTCGCTCATTTATCCACCCACCCACCCAGCCCCTCGAACATTTACCCACCCACCCAGCCCCTCGCTCATTTACACAGCCACCCACGCTCCCAGACCGTCGCTCATTTACCCACGCAACGACCCGCCCAGCCCCTCGTTCTTTTACCCACCCACGCACCCAGCCCCTCGCACATTTACCCACCCACCCACCCACCCAGCCCCTCGCTCATTTAACCAAACACCCAAAAACACACCCAGCCGCTCGCTCATTGACCCACCCGTCCGCCCAGCCCCTCACTCATTGACCCACCCACCCGCCCAGCCCCTCGCTCATTTACCCAACCACCCGCCCAGACCCTCGCTCGTTTACCCTCCCACCCACACAGCCCCTCGCTCAAATACCCACAGACCCGCCCAGCGACTCCCTCCTTTACCCTCCCAGAAACCCCGCCCATCGCTCATTTACCCAGCCACCCACCCAGCCAATCACACATTTACCAACCCACCCACCCAGCGCCTCGCTCATTTACCACCCACCCAGCACCTCGCTCATATACTCACCCACCCAACTTAGACCGTCGCTTATTTAACCACGCAGCCACTCACCCAGCCCCTCGCTCATTTACACAGCCACCCACCCACCCAGCCGCTCGCTCATTTACCCACCCAACCACCCAGCCCCTCGCTCATTTACCCTCCCACCCACACAGCCCATCGCTCATTTACCCACGCACCCAACCAGCCTCTCGCTCATTTACCCACCCAACCACCCAGCCCCTCACTCATTTACCCTCCCACCCACCCAGCCCTCGCTCATTTACCCACCCACCAACACAGCCCCTCGCTCATTTACCCACCCATCCACCCAGCCCCTCGCTCATTTACCCACCCTCCCACCAATCCCTCGCTCATTTACACAGCCACACAACCAGGCCCTCGCATATTTACCCACCCAAACAGCCCCTCGGTCATTTATCCACCCACCCTCCCACAAAGCCCCTCGCTCACTTACCCACCCACCCACCCAGCCCCTCGCTCTTTTACCCACCCACCCACCCAGCCCCTCGCTCTTTTACTCTCCCACCCAACCAGCCCCTGCTCTTTTACCCTTCCACTCACCCAGCCCCTCGCTCATTTACCCTCCCACCCACCCAGCCCCTCGCTCATTTACCCTCCCACCCACCCAGCCCCTCGCTCATTTAAACTCCCACCAAACCAGCCACTCGCTCATTTAACCACCCACCCAGTCCCTCGCTCATTTACCCAATTACCCAACCAACCCCTCGCACATTTACCCATCCACCCTGCCCCTCGCTCATTTACCCACCTACCCACCCAGCCCCATATTCATTTACCCACCCACCCTCCCACCCAGCCCCTCGCTCATTTACCCACCCACCCACCCATCCCCTCGCTCATTTACCCACCCACCCACCCAGCCCCTCGCTCATTTACCCACCCACCCACCCAGCCCCTCGCTCATTTACCCACCCACCCACCCGGCCCCTCGCTCATTTAACCACCCACCCACCCAGCCCCTCGCTCATTTACCCACCCTCAGAACCAGCCCCTCGCTCATTTACCCACCCTCCCACCCAGCCCCTCGCTCATTTACCCACCCTCCCACCCAGCCCCTCGTTCATTTACCTACCCACCCACCAAGCCCCTCGCTCATTTACCCACCCACACACCCAGCCCCTCGCTCATTTACCCACCCTCCCACCCAGCCCCTCGCTCATTTACCCACCCTCCCACTCAGCCCCTCGCTCATTTACCCACCCACCCACCCAGCCCCTCGCTCATTTACCCACCCACCCACCCAGCCCCTCGCTCATTTACCCACCCACCCACCCAGCCCCTCGCTCATTTTCCCACCCACCCACCCAGCGCCTTGCTCATTTACCCTCCCACCCACCCAGCCCCTCGATCATTTACTCTCCCACCCACCCAGCACCTAGCTCAGTTACCTACCCTCCCACTCAACCAGCCCCTCACCCATTTACACACCCACCCTCCCACCCAGACCCTCGCTCATTTACCACCCACCCACACAGCCCCTCGCTCATTTACCCACCAAATCACCCAGCCGCTCACTCATTTACCCACCCACCCAGCAAATCCTCGCTCATTTACCCACCCACCCACCCAGACCCCGCTCATTTACCCACCCACACAACCAACCTCTCGCTCATTTACACTCCCATCCACCCAGACCTTCGCTCATTTACGCACACACCCACCCAACCCCTCGCTCATTTACCCACCCATCCACCCAGCCCCTCGGTCATTTACCCACCCACCAACCCATACAGCCCCTCGCTCACTTACCCACCCACCAACCCACCAAGCGCCTAGCTCATTTACCCACCCAACCTCCCAGCCCCTCGCTCATTTACCCACCCAACCTCCCAGCCCCTCGCTCATTTACCCACCCAACCGCCCTGCCACTCGCTCGTTTACCCACCCTCCCACCCAGCCCCTCGCTCATTTACACACCACCCCGCCCAGCCCCTCGCTCATTTACCCACCCACCCACACAGCCCCTCGCTCATTTACCCACCAACCCACCCAGCCGCTCGCTCATTTACCCACCCACCCAGCAAATCCTCGCTCATTTACCCACCCACCCACCCAGCCCCTCGCTCATTTACCCACCCACCCTCCCACGCAGCCCTTCGCACATTTACCCACCCACCCACCCAGCCCCTCGCTCATTTACCCATTCATCCAACCAGCCCCTCCCTCATTTATCCACCCACCCAACCAGCCCCTCGAACATTTATCCAAACATGCACCCTGCCCCTCGTACATTTACCCACCCACCCACCCACCCAGCCCCTCGCTCATTTAACCAAACACCCAAAAACACACCCAGCCGCTCGCTCATTGACCCACACGTCCGCCCAGCCCCTCACTCATTGACCCACCCACCCGCCCAGCCCCTCGCTCATTTAACCAACCACCCGCCCAGACCCTCGCTCGTTTACCCACCCAACAGCAAAGCCCCTCGCTCAAATACCCACACACCCGCCCAGCGACTCCCTCCTTTACCCACCCAGAAACCCCGCCCATCGCTCATTTACCCAGCCACCCACCCAGCCAATCACCCATTTACCAACCCACCCACCCAGCGCCTCGCTCATTTACCACCCACCCAGCACCTCGCTCATATACTCACCCACCCAACTTAGACCGTCGCTTATTTAACCACGCAGCCACTCACCCAGCCCCTCGCTCATTTACACAGCCACCCACTCACCCAGCCCCTCGCTCATTTACCCACCCAACCACCCAGCCCCTCGCTCATTTACCCTCCCACCCACACAGCCCATCGCTCATTTACCCACGCACCCAACCAGCCTCTCGCTCATTTACCCACCCAACCACCCAGCCCCTCACTCATTTACCCTCCCACCCACCCAGCCCTCGCTCATTTACCCACCCACCAACACAGCCCCTCGCTCATTTACCCACCCATCCACCCAGCCCCTCGCTCATTTACCCACCCTCCCACCAATCCCTCGCTCATTTACACAGCCACACAACCAGGCCCTCGCATATATACCCACCCAAACAGCCCCTCGGTCATTTATCCACCCACCCTCCCACAAAGCCCCTCGCTCACTTACCCACCCACCCACCCAGCCCCTCGCTCTTTTACCCACTCACCCACCGAGCCCCTCGCTCTTTTACTCTCCCACCCAACCAGCCCCTGCTCTTTTACCCTGCCACTCACCCAGCCCCTCGCTCATTTACCCTCCCACCCACCCAGCCCCTCGCTCATTTACCCTCCCACCCACCCAGCCCCTCGCTCATTTAAACTCCCACCAAACCAGACCCTCGCTCATTTAACCACCCACCCAGTCCCTCGCTCATTTACCCAATTACCCAACCAACCCCTCGCACATTTACCCATCCACCCTGCCCCTCGCTCATTTACCCACCTACCCACCCAGCCCCATATTCATTTACCCACATACCCTCCCACCCAGCCCCTCGCTCATTTACCCACCCACCCACCCATCCCCTCGCTCATTTACCCACCCACCCACCCAGCCCCTCGCTCATTTACCCACCCACCCACCCAGCCCCTCGCTCATTTACCCACCCACCCACCCAGCCCCTCGCTCATTTACCCACCGACCCACCCAGCCCCTCGCTCATTTAACCACCCACCCACCCAGCCCCTCGCTCATTTACCCACCCTCAGAACCAGCCCCTCGCTCATTTACCCACCCTCCCACCCAGCCCCTCGCTCATTTACCCATCCTCCCACCCAGCCCCTCGCTCATTTACCTACCCACCCACCAAGCCCCTCGCTCATTTACCCACCCACACACCCAGCCCCTCGCTCATTTACCCACCCTCCCACCCAGCCCCTCGCTCATTTACCCACCCTCCCACTCAGCCCCTCGCTCATTTACCCACCCACCCACCCAGCCCCTCGCTCATTTACCCACCCACCCACCCAGCCCCTCGCTCATTTACCCACCCACCCACCCAGCCCCTCGCTCATTTTCCCACCCACCCACCCAGCGCCTTGCTCATTTACCCTCCCACCCACCCAGCCCCTCGATCATTTACTCTCCCACCCACCCAGCACCTAGCTCAGTTACCTACCCTCCCACTCAACCAGCCCCTCACCCATTTACACACCCACCCTCCCACCCAGACCCTCGCTCATTTACCACCCACCCACACAGCCCCTCGCTCATTTACCCACCAACCCACCCAGCCGCTCACTCATTTACCCACCCACCCAGCAAATCCTCGCTCATTTACCCACCCACCCACCCAGACCCCGCTCATTTACCCACCCACACAACCAACCTCTCGCTCATTTACCCTCCCACCCACCCAGCCCATCGCTCATTTACACTCCCATCCACCCAGACCTTCGCTCATTTACGCACACACCCACCCAACCCCTCGCTCATTTACCCACCCATCCACCCAGCCCCTCGGTCATTTACCCACCCACCAACCCATACAGCCCCTCGCTCACTTACCCACCCACCAACCCGCCAAGCGCCTAGCTCATTTACCCACCCAACCTCCCAGCCCCTCGCTCATTTACCCACCCAACCTCCCAGCCCCTCGCTCATTTACCCACCCAACCGCCCTGCCACTCGCTCGTTTACCCACCCTCCCTCCCAGCCCCTCGCTCATTTACACACCACCCGCCCAGCCCCTCGCTCATTTACCCACCCACCCACACAGCCCCTCGCTCATTTACCCACCAACCCACCCAGCCGCTCGCTCATTTACCCACCCACCCAGCAAATCCTCGCTCATTTACCCACCCACCCACCCAGCCCCTCGCTCATTTACCCACCCACCCTCCCACGCAGCCCTTCGCACATTTACCCACCCACCCACCCAGCCCCTCGCTCATTTACCCATTCATCCAACCAGCCCCTCCCTCATTTATCCACCCACCCAACCAGCCCCTCGAACATTTATCCAAACATGCACCCTGCCCCTCGTACATTTACCCACCCACCCACCCACCCAGCCCCTCGCTCATTTAACCAAACACCCAAAAACACACCCAGCCGCTCGCTCATTGACCCACACGTCCGCCCAGCCCCTCACTCATTGACCCACCCACCCGCCCAGCCCCTCGCTCATTTAACCAACCACCCGCCCAGACCCTCGCTCGTTTACCCACCCAACAGCAAAGCCCCTCGCTCAAATAGCCACACACCCGCCCAGCGACTCCCTCATTTACCCACCCAGCAACCCCGCCTATCGCTCATTTACCCAGCCACCCACGCAGCCAATCGCCCAGTTACCCACCTACCCACCCAGCGCCTCGCTCATTTACCCACCCACCCAGCCCCTCGCTCATATACTCACCCACCCAACTTAGACCGTCGCTTATTTAACCACGCAACCACCCACCCAGCCCCTCGCTCATTTACACAGCCACCCACCCACCCAGACTGCCGCTCATTTACCCACGCAACGACCCACCCAGCCCCTCGCTCATTTACCCACCCAACCACCCAGCCCCTCGCTCATTTACCCTCCCACCCACACAGCCCATCGCTCATTTACCCACGCACCCAACCAGCCTCTCGCTCATTTACCCACCCAACCACCCAGCCCCTCACTCATTTACCCTCCCACCCACCCAGCCCTCGCTCATTTACCCACCCACCCACACAGCCCCTCGCTCATTTACCCACCCATCCACCCAGCCCCTCGCTCATTTACCGACCCTCCCACCAATCCTTCGCTCATTTACACAACCCACAACCAGGCCCTCGCATATTTACCCACCCAAACAGCCCCTCGGTCATTTATCCACCCACCCTCCCACAAAGCCCCTCGCTCACTTACCCACCCACCCACCCAGCCCCTCGCTCTTTTACCCACCCACCCACCCAGCCCCTCGATCTTTTACTCTCCCACCCAACCAGCCCCTGCTCTTTTACCATTCCACCCACCCAGCCCCTCGCTCATTTACCCTCCCACCCACCCAGCCCCTCGCTCATTTAACCTCCCACCAAACCAGCCCCTCGCTCATTTACCCACCGACCCATCCAGCCCCTCGCTCATTTAACCACCCACACACCCAGCCCCTCGCTCATTTACCCACCCTCCCACCCAGCCCCTCGCTCATTTACCCACCCTCCCACCCAGCCCCTCGCTCATTTACCCACCGACCCATCCAGCCCCTCGCTCATTTAACCACCCACACACCCAGCCCCTCGCTCATTTACCCACCCTCCCACCCATCCCCTCGCTCATTTACCCACCCTCCCACCCAGCCCCTCGCTCATTTACCCACCCTCCCACCCAGCCCCTCGCTCATTTACCCACCCTCCCACCCAGCCCCTCGCTCATTTACCTACCCACCCACCAAGCCCCTCACTCATTTACCCACCCACACACCCAGCCCCTCGCTCATTTACCCACCCTCCCACCCAGCCCCTCGCTCATTTACCCACCCTCCCACTCAGCCCCTCGCTCATTTACCCACCCACCCACCCAGCCCCTCGCTCATTTACCCACCCACCCACCCAGCCCCTCGCTCATTTACCCACCCACCCACCCAGCCCCTCGCTCATTTACCCACCCACCCACCCAGCCCCTCGCTCATTTACCCACCCACCCACCCAGCCCCTCGCTCATTTTCCCACCCACCCACCCAGCCCCTTGCTCATTTACCCTCCCACCCACCCAGCCCCTCGATCATTTACTCTCCCACCCACCCAGCACCTAGCTCAGTTACCTACCCTCCCACTCAACCAGCCCCTCACCCATTTACACACCCACCCTCCCACCCAGACCCTCGCTCATTTACCACCCACCCACACAGCCCCTCGCTCATTTACCCACCAACCCACCCAGCTGCTCACTCATTTACCCACCCACCCAGCAAATCCTCGCTCATTTACACACCCACCCACCCAGACCCCGCTCATTTACGCACACACCCACCCAACCCCTCGATCATTTACCCAACCACCCACCCAGCCCCTCGCTCATTTACCCACCCACCAACCCACACAGCCCCTCGCTCACTTACCCACCCACCAACCTGCCCAGCGCCTAGCTCATTTACCCACCCAACCTCCCAGCCCCTCGCTCATTTACCCACCCAACCTCCCAGCCCCTCGTTCATTTACCCACCCACCCACCCAGCCCCTCGCTCATTTACCCACCCACCCACCCAGCACTCCCTCATTTACCCAGCCACCCACCCAGCCCCTCGCTCATTTACCCAGCCCACCACCCAGCCCTTCGCTCATTTACCCACCCTCACACCCAGCATATCGCACATTAACAAACCCAATGACCCAACCACCCATCCCCTCGCTCATTTACCCATTCACCCAACCAGCACCTCGCTCATTTACCCAATCATCCAACCAGCCCCTCGCTCATTTATCCACCCACCCACCCAGCCCCTCGAACATTTACCCACCCACCCAGCCCCTCGCTCATATACTCACCCACCCACTTAGACCGTCTCTTATTTAACCACGCAACCACCCACCCAGCCCCTCGCTCATTTACACAGCCACCCACGCTCCCAGACCGTCGCTCATTTACCCACGCAACGACCCGCCCAGCCCCTCATTCTTTTACCCACCCACCCACCCAGCCCCTCGCACATTTACCCACCCACCCACCCACCAAGCCCCTCGCTCATTTAACCAAACACCCAAAAACACACACAGCCGCTCGCTCATTGACCCACCCGTCCGCCCAGCCCCTCACTCATTGACCCACCCACCCGCCCAGCCCCTCGCTCATTTACCCAACCACCCGCCCAGACCCTCGCTCGTTTACCCTCCCACCCACACAGCCCCTCGCTCAAATACCCACACACCCGCCCAGCGACTCCCTCCTTTACCCACCCAGAAACCCCGCCCATCGCTCATTTACCCAGCCACCCACCCAGCCAATCACCCATTTACCAACCCACCCACCCAGCGCCTCGCTCATTTACCACCCACCCAGC
This sequence comes from Isurus oxyrinchus, assembly GCA_026770705.1. Taxonomy (NCBI): domain Eukaryota; kingdom Metazoa; phylum Chordata; class Chondrichthyes; order Lamniformes; family Lamnidae; genus Isurus; species Isurus oxyrinchus. Next base: position 91,398 of record JANJGN010001321.1, read on the forward strand.
CCCTCGCTCATATACTCACCCACCCAACGAAGACCGTCGCTTATTTAACCACGCAGCCACCCATGCAGCCCCTCGCTCATTTACACAGCCACCCACCCACCCAGACCGTCGCTCATTTACCCACGCAACGACCCACCCAGCCCCTCGCTCATTTACCCACCCAAACACCCAGCCCCTCGCTCATTTACCCTCCCACCCACACAGCCCATCGCTCATTTACCCACGCACCCAACCAGCCTCTCGCTCATTTACCCACCCAACCACCCAGCCCCTCACTCATTTACCCTCCCACCCACCCAGCCCTCGCTCATTTACCCACCCACCAACACAGCCCCTCGCTCACTTACCCACCCACCCACCCAGCCCCTCGCTCTTTTACCCACCCACCCACCCAGCCCCTCGCTCTTTTACTCTCCCACCCAACCAGCCCCTGCTCTTTTACCCTTCCACCCTCCCAGCCCCTCGCTCATTTACCCTCCCACCCACCCAGCCCCTCGCTCATTTAAACTCCCACCAAACCAGCCCCTCGCTCATTTAACCACCCACCCAGCCCCTCGCTCATTTACCCAATTACCCAACCAACCCCTCGCTGATTTACCCATCCACCCTGCCCCTCGCTCATTTACCCACCTACCCACCCAGCCCCATATTCATTTACCCACCCACCCTCCCACCCATCCCCTCGCTCATTTACCCACCCTCCCACCCAGCCCCTCGCTCATTTACCCACCCTCCCACCCAGCCCCTCGCTCATTTACCCATTCATCCAACCAGCCCCTCCCTCATTTATCCACCCACCCAACCAGCCCCTCGAACATTTATCCAAACATGCACCCTGCCCCTCGTACATTTACCCACCCACCCACCCACCCAGCCCCTCGCTCATTTAACCAAACACCCAAAAACACACCCAGCCGCTCGCTCATTGACCCACACGTCCGCCCAGCCCCTCACTCATTGACCCACCCACCCGCCCAGCCCCTCGCTCATTTAACCAACCACCCGCCCAGACCCTCGCTCGTTTACCCACCCAACAGCAAAGCCCCTCGCTCAAATAGCCACACACCCGCCCAGCGACTCCCTCATTTACCCACCCAGCAACCCCGCCTATCGCTCATTTACCCAGCCACCCACGCAGCCAATCGCCCAGTTACCCACCCACCCACCCAGCGCCTCGCTCATTTACCCACCCACCCAGCCCCTCGCTCATATACTCACCCACCCAACTTAGACCGTCGCTTATTTAACCACGCAACCACTTACCCAGCCCCTCGCTCATTTACACAGCCACCCACCCACCCAGACTGCCGCTCATTTACCCACGCAACGACCCACCCAGCCCCTCGCTCATTTACCCACCCAACCACCCAGCCCCTCGCTCATTTACCCTCCCACCCACACAGCCCATCGCTCATTTACCCACGCACCCAACCAGCCTCTCGCTCATTTACCCACCCAACCACCCAGCCCCTCACTCATTTACCCTCCCACCCACCCAGCCCTCGCTCATTTACCCACCCACCCACACAGCCCCTCGCTCATTTACCCACCCATCCACCCAGCCCCTCGCTCATTTACCCACCCTCCCACCAATCCTTCGCTCATTTACACAACCCACAACCAGGCCCTCGCATATTTACCCACCCAAACAGCCCCTCGGTCATTTATCCACCCACCCTCCCACAAAGCCCCTCGCTCACTTACCCACCCACCCACCCAGCCCCTCGCTCTTTTACCCACCCCCCCACCCAGCCCCTCGATCTTTTACTCTCCCACCCAACCAGCCCCTGCTCTTTTACCATTCCACCCACCCAGCCCCTCGCTCATTTACCCTCCCACCCACCCAGCCCCTCGCTCATTTAACCTCCCACCAAACCAGCCCCTCGCTCCTTTACCCACCGACCCATCCAGCCCCTCGCTCATTTAACCACCCACACACCCAGCCCCTCGCTCATTTACCCACCCTCCCACCCAGCCCCTCGCTCATTTACCCACCGACCCATCCAGCCCCTCGCTCATTTAACCACCCACAAACCCAGCCCCTCGCTCATTTACCCACCCTCCCACCCATCCCCTCGCTCATTTACCCACCCTCCCACCCAGCCCCTCGCTCATTTACCCACCCTCCCACCCAGCCCCTCGCTCATTTACCCACCCTCCCACCCAGCCCCTCGCTCATTTACCTACCCACCCACCAAGCCCCTCACTCATTTACCCACCCACACACCCAGCCCCTCGCTCATTTACCCACCCTCCCACCCAGCCCCTCGCTCATTTACCCACCCTCCCACCCAGCCCCTCGCTCATTTACCCACCCACCCACCCAGCCCCTCGCTCATTTACCCACCCACCCACCCAGCCCCTCGCTCATTTACCCACCCACCCACCCAGCCCCTCGCTCATTTACCCACCCACCCACCCAGCCCCTCGCTCATTTACCCACCCACCCACCCAGCCCCTCGCTCATTTACCCACCCACCCACCCAGCCCCTCGCTCATTTTCCCACCCACCCACCCAGCCCCTTGCTCATTTACCCTCCCACCCACCCAGCCCCTCGATCATTTACTCTCCCACCCACCCAGCACCTAGCTCAGTTACCTACCCTCCCACTCAACCAGCCCCTCACCCATTTACACACCCACCCTCCCACCCAGACCCTCGCTCATTTACCACCCACCCACACAGCCCCTCGCTCATTTACCCACCAACCCACCCAGCTGCTCACTCATTTACCCACCCACCCAGCAAATCCTCGCTCATTTACACACCCACCCACCCAGACCCCGCTCATTTACGCACACACCCACCCAACCCCTCGATCATTTACCCAACCACCCACCCAGCCCCTCGCTCATTTACCCACCCACCAACCCACACAGCCCCTCGCTCACTTACCCACCCACCAACCTGCCCAGCGCCTAGCTCATTTACCCACCCAACCTCCCAGCCCCTCGCTCATTTACCCACCCAACCTCCCAGCCCCTCGTTCATTTACCCACCCACCCACCCAGCCCTTCGCTCATTTACCCACCCACCCACCCAGCACTCCCTCATTTACCCAGCCACCCACCCAGCCCCTCGCTCATTTACCCAGCCCACCACCCAGCCCTTCGCTCATTTACCCACCCTCACACCCAGCATATCGCACATTAACACACCCAATGACCCAACCACCCATCCCCTCGCTCATTTACCCATTCACCCAACCAGCACCTCGCTCATTTACCCAATCATCCAACCAGCCCCTCGCTCATTTATCCACCCACCCACCCAGCCCCTCGAACATTTACCCACCCACCCAGCCCCTCGCTCATATACTCACCCACCCACTTAGACCGTCTCTTATTTAACCACGCAACCACCCACCCAGCCCCTCGCTCATTTACACAGCCACCCACGCTCCCAGACCGTCGCTCATTTACCCACGCAACGACCCGCCCAGCCCCTCATTCTTTTACCCACCCACCCACCCAGCCCCTCGCACATTTACCCACCCACCCACCCACCAAGCCCCTCGCTCATTTAACCAAACACCCAAAAACACACACAGCCGCTCGCTCATTGACCCACCCGTCCGCCCAGCCCCTCACTCATTGACCCACCCACCCGCCCAGCCCCTCGCTCATTTACCCAACCACCCGCCCAGACCCTCGCTCGTTTACCCTCCCACCCACACAGCCCCTCGCTCAAATACCCACACACCCGCCCAGCGACTCCCTCCTTTACCCACCCAGAAACCCCGCCCATCGCTCATTTACCCAGCCACCCACCCAGCCAATCACCCATTTACCAACCCACCCACCCAGCGCCTCGCTCATTTACCACCCACCCAGCCCCTCGCTCATATACTCACCCACACAACTTAGACCGTCGCTTATTTAACCACGCAGCCACCCATGCAGCCCCTCGCTCATGTACACAGCCACCCACCCACCCAGACCGTCGCTCATTTACCCACGCAACGACCCACCCAGCCCCTCGCTCATTTACCCACCCAAACACCCAGCCCCTCGCTCATTTACCCTCCCACCCACACAGCCCATCGCTCATTTACCCACGCACCCAACCAGCCTCTCGCTCATTTACCCACCCAACCACCCAGCCACTCACTCATTTACCCTCCCACCCACCCAGCCCTCGCTCATTTACCCACCCACCAACATAGCCCCTCGCTCACTTACCCACCCACCCACCCAGCCCCTCGCTCTTTTACCCACCCACCCACCCAGCCCCTCGCTCTTTTACTCTCCCACCCAACCAGCCCCTGCTCTTTTACCCTTCCACCCACCCAGCCCCTCGCTCATTTACCCTCCCACCCACCCAGCCCCTCGCTCATTTAAACTCCCACCAAACCAGCCCCTCGCTCATTTAACCACCCACCCAGCCCCTCGCTCATTTACCCAATTACCCAACCAACCCCTCGCTGATTTACCCATCCACCCTGCCCCTCGCTCATTTACCCACCTACCCACCCAGCCCCATATTCATTTACCCACCCACCCTCCCACCCATCCCCTCGCTCATTTACCCACCCTCCCACCCAGCCCCTCGCTCATTTACCCACCCTCCCACCCAGCCCCTCGCTCATTTACCCACCCTCCCACCCAGCCCCTCGCTCATTTACCCACCCTCCCACCCAGCCCCTCGCTCATTTACCTACCCACCCACCAAGCCCCTCGCTCATTTACCCACCCACACACCCAGCCCCTCGCTCATTTACCCACCCTCCCACCCAGCCCCTCGCTTATTTACCCACCCTCCCACTCAGCCCCTCGCTCATTTACCCACCCACCCACCCAGCCCCTCGCTCATTTACCCACCCACCCACCCAGCCCCTCGCTCATTTACCCACCCACCCACCCAGCCCCTCGCTCATTTTCCCACCCACCCACCCAGCGCCTTGCTCATTTACCCTCCCACCCACCCAGCCCCTCGATCATTTACTCTCCCACCCACCCAGCACCTAGCTCAGTTACCTACCCTCCCACTCAACCAGCCCCTCACCCATTTACACACCCACCCTCCCACCCAGACCCTCGCTCATTTACCACCCACCCACACAGCCCCTCGCTCATTTACCCACCAACCCACCCAGCCGCTCACTCATTTACCCACCCACCCAGCAAATCCTCGCTCATTTACACTCCCATCCACCCAGACCTTCGCTCAGTTACGCACACACCCACCCAACCCCTCACTCATTTACCCTCCCACCCACCCAGCCCATCGCTCATTTACACTCCCATCCACCCAGACCTTCGCTCATTTACGCACACACCCACCCAACCCCTCGCTCATTTACCCACCCACCCACCCAGCCCCTCGCTCATTTACCCACCCACCAACCCATACAGCCCCTCGCTCACTTACCCACCCACCAACCCGCCAAGCGCCTAGCTCATTTACCCACCCAACCTCCCAGCCCCTCGCTCATTTACCCACCCAACCTCCCAGCCCCTCGCTCATTTACCCACCCAACCGCCCTGCCACTCGCTCGTTTACCCACCCTCCCACCCAGCCCCTCGTTCATTTACACACCACCCGCCCAGCCCCTCGCTCATTTACCCACCCACCCACACAGCCCCTCGCTCATTTACCCACCAACCCACCCAGCCGCTCGCTCATTTACCCACCCACCCAGCAAATCCTCGCACATTTACCCACCCACCCACCCAGCCCCTCGCTCATTTACCCACCCACCCTCCCACGCAGCCCTTCGCACATTTACCCACCCACCCACCCAGCCCCTCGCTCATTTACCCATTCATCCAACCAGCCCCTCCCTCATTTATCCACCCACCCAACCAGCCCCTCGAACATTTATCCAAACATGCACCCTGCCCCTCGTACATTTACCCACCCACCCACCCACCCAGCCCCTCGCTCATTTAACCAAACACCCAAAAACACACCCAGCCGCTCGCTCATTCACCCACACGTCCGCCCAGCCCCTCACTCATTGACCCACCCACCCGCCCAGCCCCTCGCTCATTTACCCAACCACCCGCCCAGACCCTCGCTCGTTTACCCACCCAACAGCAAAGCCCCTCGCTCAAATACCCACACACCCGCCCAGCGACTCCCTCATTTACCCACCCAGCAACCCCGCCTATCGCTCATTTACCCAGCCACCCACCCAGCCAATCGCCCAGTTACCCACCCACCCACCCAGCGCCTCGCTCATTTACCCACCCACCCAGCCCCTCGCTCATATACTCACCCACCCAACTTAGACCGTCGCTTATTTAACCACGCAACCACCCACCCAGCCCCTCGCTCATTTACACAGCCACCCACCCACCCAGACCGTCGCTCATTTACCCACGCAACGACCCACCCAGCCCCTCGCTCATTTACCCACCCAACCACCCAGCCCTTCACTCATTTACCCTCCCACCCACCCAGCCCTCGCTCATTTACCCACCCACCCACACAGCCCCTCGCTCATTTACCCACCCATCCACCCAGCCCCTCGCTCATTTACCCACCCTCCCACCAATCCCTCGCTCATTTACACAACCCACAACCAGGCCCTCGCATATTTACCCACCCAAACAGCCCCTCGGTCATTTATCCACCCACCCTCCCACAAAGCCCCTCGCTCACTTACCCACCCACCCACCCAGCCCCTCGCTCTTTTACCCACCCACCCACCCAGCCCCTCGCTCTTTTACTCTCCCACCCAACCAGCCCCTGCTCTTTAACCATTCCACCCACCCAGCCCCTCGCTCATTTACCCTCCCCCCCACCCAGCCCCTCGCTCATTTAACCTCCCACCAAACCAGCCCCTCGCTCATTTAACCACCTACCCAGCCCCTCGCTCATTTACCCAATTTCCCAACCAACCCCTCGCACATTTACCCATCCACCCTGCCCCTCGCTCATTTACCCACCTACCCACCCTGCCCCATATTCATTTACCCACCCACTCTCCCACCCAGCCCCTCGCTCATTTACCCACCCACCCACCCAGCCCCTCGCTCATTTACCCACCCACCCACCCAGCCCCTCGCTCATTTACCCACCCACCCACCCAGCCCCTCGCTCATTTACCCACCCTCCCACCCAGCCCCTCGCTCATTTACCCACCCTCCCACCCAGCCCCTCGCTCATTTACCCACCCTCCCACCCAGCCCCTCGCTCATTTACCCACCCACCCACCAAGCCCCTCGCTCATTTACCCACCCACCCACCCAGCCCCTCGCTCATTTACCCACCCTCCCACCCAGCCCCTCGCTCATTTACCCACCCTCCCACCCAGCCCCTCGCTCATTTACCCACCCTCCCACCCAGCCCCTCGCTCATTTACCCACCCACCCACCAAGCCCCTCGCTCATTTACCCACCCACACACCCAGCCCCTCGCTCATTTACCCACCCTCCCACCCAGCCCCTCGCTCATTTACCCACCCTCCCACCCAGCCCCTCGCTCATTTACCCAACCTCCCACTCAGCCCCTCGCTCATTTACCCACCCACCCACCCAGCCCCTCGCTCATTTACCCACCCACCCACCCAGCCCCTCGCTCATTTACCCACCCACCCAACCAGGCCCTCGCTCATTTTCCCACCCACCCACCCAGCCCCTTGCTCATTTACCCTCCCACCCACCCAGCCCCTCGATCATTTACTCTCCCACCCACCCAGCACCTAGCTCAGTTACCTACCCTCCCACTCAACCAGCCCCTCACCCATTTACACACCCACCCTCCCACCCAGACCCTCGCTCATTTACCACCCACCCACACAGCCCCTCGCTCATTTACCCATCAACCCACCCTACTGCTCACTCATTTACCCACCCACCCAGCAAATCCTCGCTCATTTACCCACCCACCAACACAGCCCCTCGCTCACTTACCCACCCACCCACCCAGCCCCTCGCTCTTTTACCCACCCACCCACCCAGCCCATCGCTCATTTACACTCCCATCCACCCAGACCCTCGCTCATTTACGCACACACCCACCCAACCCCTCGCTCATTTACCCACCCACCCACCCAGCCCCTCGCTCATTTACCCACCCACCAACCCACACAGCCCCTCGCTCACTTACCCACCCACCAACCTGCCCAGCGCCTAGCTCATTTACCCACCCAACCTCCCAGCCCCTCGCTCATTTACCCACCCAACCTCCCAGCCCCTCGTTCATTTACCCACCCAACCGCCCTGCCACTCGCTCGTTTACCCACCCTCCCACCCAGCCCCTCGCTCATTTACACACCACCCGCCCAGCCCCTCGCTCATTTACCCACCCACCCACACAGCCCCTCGCTCATTTACCCACCAACCCACCCAGCCGCTCGCTCATTTACCCACCCACCCAGCAAATCCTCGCTCATTTACCCACCCGCCCACCCAGCCCCTCGCTCATTTACCCACCCACCCTCCCACGCAGACCTTCGCACATTTATCCACCCACCCACCCAGCCCCTCGCTCATTTACCCATTCATCCAACCAGCCCCTCCCTCATTTATCCACCCACCCAACCAGCCCCTCGAACATTTATCCAAACATGCACCCTGCCCCTCGTACATTGACCCACCCACCCACCCACCCAGCCCCTCGCTCATTTAACCAAACACCCAAAAACACACCCAGCCGCTCGCTCATTGACCCACACGTCCGCCCAGCCCCTCACTCATTGACCCACCCACCCGCCCAGCCCCTCGCTCATTTACCCAACCACCCGCCCAGACCCTCGCTCGTTTACCCACCCAACAGCAAAGCCCCTCGCTCAAATACCCACACACCCGCCCAGCGACTCCCTCATTTACCCACCAAGCAACCCCGCCTATCGCTCATTTACCCAGCCACCCACCCAGCCAATCGCTCGGTTACCCACCCACCCACCCAGCGCCTCGCTCATTTAACCACCCACCCAGCCCCTCGCTCATATACTCACCCACCCACTTAGACCGTCGCTTATTTAACCACGCAACCACCCTCCCAGCCCCTCGCTCATTTACACAGCCACCCACCCACCCAGATTGTCGCTCATTTACCCACGCAACGACCCGCCCAGCCCTTCGCTCATTTACCCACCCAGCCCCTCGCTCATTTACCCTCCCACCCACACAGCCCATCGCTCATTTACCCAGACCCGGCTCATTTCCCCACCCAGCCTCTCGCTCATTTACCCACCCAACGACCCAGCTCCTCGCTCATTTACCCTCCCACACACCCAGCCCTCGCTTTTTACCCTCCCACCCACCCAGCCCTCGCTCATTTACCCACCCACCCACACAGCCCCTCGCTCATTTACCCAGCCATCCACCCAGCCCCTCGTTCATTTACCCACCCACACATCCAGCCCCTCGCTCATTTACCCAGCCACCCAACCAGCTCCTCGCTCATTTACCCACCCACCCACCCAGCCCCTCGCCCATTTCCCCACCAATCCACCCAGCCCCTCGCTCATTTACCCTCCCACCCACCAAACCCTCTCTCATTTACCCACCCACCCAACCTGACCCTCGCACATTTACCCAACCACCCACCCAGCCCCTCTCTCATTTACCCACCCAGCCTCCCACGCAGCCCCTCGCTCATTTACCCACCCACACACCCAGCCCCTCTATCATTTACCCACCCACCCACCCAGCACCTCCCTCATTTACCCACCCACCCCACCCAGCCCCTCGTTCATTTACCCACCGACCCACCCAGCCCCTCGCTCATTTACCCACCCACCAACCCAGCCCCTCGCTCATTTACACACCCGCCCACCAACCCAGACGCTCGCTCATTTACCCACGCAACCATCCACCCTGCCCCTCGCTCATTTACCCATCCACCCATCCAGCCCCTCGCTCATTTGCCAACCCACCCAACCAGCCCCTCGCTCATTTACCCATCCACCCAACCAGCCCCTCGCTCATTTACTCACCCAAACACCCAGCACCAAGGTCATTTACCTACCCTCCCACCCATCCAGACCCTCACTCATTTACCCACCCACCCACCCAGCCCCTCGCTCATTTACTCACCCACCCATCCACCCAGACCCTAGTTCATTTACCCACGCAACCACCCACCCAGCCGCTCACTCATTTACCCACCCACCCACCCTGCCCCTCGCCCATTTACACTCGCACCAACACATCCCCTCGCTCATTCACCACCACCCACCCAACCAGCCCCTCGCTCATTTACCCACCCACTCAACCAGCCCCTCGCTCATTTACCCAACCAAACACCCAGCCCCTCGCTCATTTACCCACCCACCCAACCAGACCCCGCTCATTTACCCACCCACAAACCCAACCTCTCGCTCATTTACCCACCCACCCACACAGCCACTCGCTCATTTACCCTCCCACCCACCCAGCCCCTCCCTCTTTTACACTCCCACCCACCCAGCCCCTCGCTCATTTACCCTCCCACCCCACCCAGCCCCTCGCTCATTTACCCTCCCCACTCAGCCAGTCCCTCGCTCATTTACGCACCCACCCACCCAGCCCCTCGCTCATTTACCCACCCACCCACCCAGCCCCTCGCTCATTTACCCACCCACCCACCCACCCAGCCCCTGGCTCATTTACCCCACCCACCCACCCAGCCCCTCGCTCATTTACCTACCCACCACCCAGCCCTTCGCTCATTTACCCACCCTCACACCCAGCATATCGCACATTAACCCACCCAATGACCCAACCACCCATCCCCTCGCTCATTTACCCATTCACCCAACCAGCACCTCGCTCATTTACCCAATCATCCAACCAGCCCCTCGCTCATTTATCCACCCTCCCACCCAGACCCTCGAACATTTACCCACCCACCCAGCCCCTCGCTCATATACTCACCCCACCCACTTCGACCGTCTCTTATTAAACCACGCAACCACCCACCCAGCCCCTCGCTCATTTACACAGGCACCCACCCACCCAGACCGTCGCTCATTTACCCACGCAACGACCCGCCCAGCCCCTCGCTCTTTTAGCCACCCACCCACCTAGCCCCTCGCACATTTACCCACCCACCCACCCACCCAGCCCCTCGCTCATTGAACCAAACACCCAAAAACACACCCAGCCGCTCGCTCATTGACCCACCCGTCCGCCCAGCCCCTCACTCATTGACCCACCCACCCCGCCCAGCCCCTCGCTCATTTACCCAACCACCCACCCAGACCCTCGCTCGTTTACCCACCCAACAGCAAAGCCCCTCGCTCAAATACCCACACACCCACCCAGCGACTCCCTCATTTACCCACCCAGCAACCCCGCCCATCGCTCATTTACCCAGCCACCCACCCAGCCAATCGCCCATTTACCCACCCACCCACCCAGCGCCTTGCTCATTTACCCTCCCACCCACCCAGCCCTCGGTCATTTACCCACCCACCCACACAGCCCCTCGCTCATTAACCCACCCATCCAGCCAGCCCCTCGCTCATTTACCCACCCACCCACCAATCCCTCGCTCATTTACACAACCACACAACCAGGCCCTCGCATATTTACCCACCCAAACAGCCCCTCGCTCATTTATCCACCCACCCTCCCACAAAGGCCTTCGCTCACTTACCCACCCGCCCACCCAGCCCCTCGCTCTTTGACCCACCCACCCACCCTTCCAGTCGCTCTTTTACTCTCCCACCCACCCAGACCCTCGCTGTTTTACCCTCCCACCCACACAGCCCCTCGCTCATTTACCCTCCCACCCACCCAGCCCCTCGCTCATTTAACCTCCCACCAACCCTGCCCCTCGCTCATTTACCCACCCAGCCCCTCGCTCATTTACCCACTCACCCAACCAGCCCCTCGCACATTTACCCACCCACCCAGCCCCTCGCTCATTTAACCACCCACCCACCCAGCCCCTCGCTCATTTACCCACCCACCCACCCAGCCCCTCGCTTATTTACCCACCCACCCACCCAGCCCATCGCTCATTTACCCACCCACCCACCCAGCCCCTCGCTCATTTACCCACCCACCCACCCAGCCTCTCGCTCATTTACCCACCCAACGACCCAGCCCCTCGCTCATTTACCCACCCTCCCACCCAGACCCTCGCTCATTTACCAGCCATCCACACAGCCCCTCGCTCATTTACCCACCAACCCACCCAGCCGCTCACTCATTTACCCACCCACCCAGCAAATCCTCGCTCATTTACCCACCCACCCACCCAGACCCCGCTCATTTACCCACCCACACAACCAACCTCTCGCTCATTTACCCTCCCACCCACCCAGCCCATCGCTCATTTACACTCCCATCCACCCTGACCCTCGCTCATTTACGCACACACCCACCCAACCCCTCGCTCATTTACCCACCCACCCACCCAGCCCCTCGCTCATTTACCCACCCACCAACCCACACAGCCCCTCGCTCACTTACCCACCCACCAACCCGCCCAGCGCCTCGCTCATTTACCCACCCACCCTCCCAGCCCCTCGCTCATTTACCCACCCAACCTCCCAGCCCCTCGTTCATTTACCCACCCAACCGCCCTGCCACTCGCTCGTTTACCCACCCTCCCGCCCAGCCCCTCACTCATTTACCCACCACCCCGCCCAGCCCCTCGATCATTTACCCACCCACCCACACAGCCCCTCGCTCATTTACCCACCAACCCACCCAGCCGCTCGCTCATTTACCCACCCACCCAGCAAATCCTCGCTCATTTACCCACCCACCCACCCAGCCCCTCGCTCCTTTACCCACCCACCCTCCCACGCAGCCCTTCGCACATTTACCCACCCACCCACCTAGCCCCTCGCTCATTTACCCACCCACCACCCAGCCCCTCGCTCATTTACTCACCCACCCACCATGCACGTAGCTCATTTACCCTCCCACCCACCCAGTCCCTCATACATTTACCCACCCACCCACACACCCAGCCCCTCGCTCATTTACGCAGCCACCCACCCAGCCCTTCGCTCATTTACCCACCCACCACCCAGCCCTTCGCTCATTTACCCACCCTCACACCCAGCATATTGCACATTAACCCACCCAATGACCCAACCACCCAACCCCTCGCTCATTTACCCATTCACCCAACCAGCACCTCGCTCATTTACCCATTCATCCAACCAGCCCCTCGCTCATTTATCCACCCTCCCACCCAGCCCCTCGAACATTTATCCAAACATGCACCCTGCCCCTCGCACATTTACCCACCCACCCACCCACCCAGCCCCTCGCTCATTTAACCAAACACCCAAAAACACATCCAGCCGCTCGCTCATTGACCCACCCGTGCGCCCAGCCCCTCACTCATTGACCCACCCACCCGCCCAGACCCTCGCTCATTTACCCAACCACCCGCCCAGACCCTCGCTCGTTTACCCACCCAACAGCAAAGCCCCTCGCTCAAATACCCACTCACCCGCCCAGCGACTCCCTCATTTACCCACCCAGCAACCCCGCCCATCGCTCATTTACCCACCCACGCACCCAGCGCCTCGCTCATTTACCCACCCACCCAGCCCCTCGCTCATATACTCACCCACCCACTTAGACCGTCGCTTATTTAACCACGCAACCACCCACCCAGCCCCTCGCTCATTTACACAGCCACCCACCCACCCAGACCGTCGCTCATTTACCCACGCAACGACCCGCCCAGCCACTCTCTCATTTACCAACCCAGCCCCTCGCTCATTTAGCCTCCCTCCCTCACAGCCCATCGCTAATTTAGCCACGCACCCACCCAGCCCTCGCTCATTTACCCACCCACCCACACAGCCCCTCGCTCATTTACCCACCCATCCAACCAGCCCCTCGCTCATTTACCCACCCACCCACCAATCCCTCGCTTATTTACCCATTCACCCAACCAGCACCTCGCTCATTTACCCATTCATCCAACCAGCCCCTCGCTCATTTATCCACCCTCCCACCCAGACCCTCGAACATTTACCCACCCACCCAGCCCCTCGCTCATATACTCACCCACCCACTTCGGCCGTCTCTTATTAAACCACGCAACCACCCACCCAGCCCCTCGTTCATTTACACAGGCACCCACCCACCCAGACCGTCGCTCATTTACCCACGCATCGACCCGCCCAGCCCCTCGCTCTTTTAGCCACCCACCCACCTAGCCGCTCGCACATTTACCCACCCACCCACCCACCCAGCCCCTCGCTCATTGAACCAAACACCCAAAAACACACCCAGCCGCTCGCTCATTGACCCACCCGTCCGCCCAGCCCCTCACTCATTGACCCAACCACCCACCCAGACCCTCGCTCGTTTACCCACCCAACAGCAAAGCCCCTCGCTCAAATACCCACACACCCACCCAGCGACTCCCTCCTTTACCCACCCAGCAACCCCGCCCATCGCTCATTTACCCAGCCACCCACCCAGCCAATCACCCATTTACCCACCCACCCACCCAGCGCCTTGCTCATTTACCCTCCCACCCACCCAGCCCTCGGTCATTTACCCAGCCACCCACACAGCCCCTCGCTCATTAACCCACCCATCCAGCCAGCCCCTCGCTCATTTACCCACCCACCCACCAATCCCTCGCTCATTTACACAACCACACAACCAGGCCCTCGCATATTTACCCACCCAAACAGCCCCTCGCTCATTTATCCACCCACCCTCCCACAAATGCCTTCGCTCACTTACCCACCCGCCCACCCAGCCCCTCGCTCTTTTACCCACCCACCCACCCTTCCAGTCGCTATTTTACTCTCCCACCCACCCAGACCCTCGCTCTTTTACCCTCCCACCCACACAGCCCCTCGCTCATTTACCCTCCCACCCACCCAGCCCCTCGCTCATTTAACCTCCCACCAACCCTGCCCCTCGCTCATTTACCCACCCACCCAGCCCCTCGCTCATTTACCCACTCACCCAACCAGCCCCTCGCACATTTACCCACCCACCCAGCCCCTCGCTCATATAACCACCCACCCACCCAGCCCCTCGCTCATTTACCCACCCACCCACCCAGCCCCTCGCTTATTTACCCACCCACCCACCCAGCCCATCGCTCATTTACCCACCCACCCACCCAGCCCCTCGCTCATTTACCCACCCACCCACCCAGCCTCTCGCTCATTTACCCACCCAACGACCCAGCCCCTCGCTCATTTACCCACCCTCCCACCCAGACCCTCGCTCATTTACCACCCACCCACACAGCCCCTCGCTCATTTACCCACCAACCCACCCAGCCGCTCACTCATTTACCCACCCACCCAGCAAATCCTCGCTCATTTACCCACCCACCCACCCAGACCCCGCTCATTTACCCACCCACACAACCAACCTCTCGCTCATTTACCCTCCCACCCACCCAGCCCATCGCTCATTTACACTCCCATCCACACTGACCCTCGCTCATTTACGCACACACCCACCCAACCCCTCGCTCATTTACCCACCCACCCACCCAGCCCCTCGCTCATTTACCCACCCACCAACCCACACAGCCCCTCGCTCACTTACCCACTCACCAACCCGCCCAGCGCCTCGCTCATTTACCCACCCACCCTCCCAGCCCCTCGCTCATTTACCCACCCAACCTCCCAGCCCCTCGTTCATTTACCCACCCAACCGCCCTGCCACTCGCTCGTTTACCCACCCTCCCGCCCAGCCCCTCACTCATTTACCCACCACCCGCCCAGCCCCTCGCTCATTTACCCACCCACCCACACAGCCCCTCGCTCATTTACCCACCAACCCAGCCGCTCGCTCATTTACCCACCCACCCAGCAAATCCTCGCTCATTTACCCACCCACCCACCCAGCCCCTCGCTCCTTTACCCACCCACCCTCCCACGCAGCCCTTCGCACATTTACCCACCCACCCACCCAGCCCCTCGCTCATTTACCCACCCACCCACCCAGCCCCTCGCTCATTTACCCACCCACCCACCCAGCCCCTCGCTCATTTACCCACCCACCACCCAGCCCCTCGCTCATTTACTCACCCACCCACCCTGCACGTAGCTCATTTACCCTCCCACCCACCCAGCCCCTCATACATTTACCCACCCACCCACACACCCAGCCCCTCGCTCATTTACGCAGCCACCCACCCAGCCCTTCGCTCATTTACCCACCCTCACACCCAGCATATCGCACATTAACCCACCCAATGACCCAACCACCCAACCCCTCCCTCATTTACCCATTCACCCAACCAGCACCTCGCTCATTTACCCATTCATCCAACCAGCCCCTCGCTCATTTATCCACCATCCCACCCAGCCCCTCGAACATTTATCCAAACATGCACCCTGCCCCTCGCACATTTACCCACCCACCCACCCACCCAGCCCCTCGCTCATTTAACCAAACACCCAAAAACACATCCAGCCGCTCGCTCATTGACCCACCCGTCCGCCCAGCCCCTCACTCATTGACCCACCCACCCGCCCAGCCCCTCGCTCATTTACCCAACCACCCGCCCGGACCCTCGCTCGTTTACCCACCCAACAGCAAAGCCCCTCGCTCAAATACCCACACACCCGCCCAGCGACTCCCTCATTTACCCACCCAGCAACCCCGCCCATCGCTCATTTACCCAGCCACCCACCCAGCCAATCGCCCATTTACCCACCCACGCACCCAGCGCCTCGCTCATTTACCCACCCACCCAGCCCCTCGCTCATATACTCACCCACCCACTTAGACCGTCGCTTATTTAACCACGCAACCACCCACCCAGCCCCTCGCTCATTTACACAGCCACCCACCCACCCAGACCGTCGCTCATTTACCCACGCAACGACCCGCCCAGCCACTCTCTCATTTACCAACCCAGCCCCTCGCTCATTTAGCCTCCCACCCTCACAGCCCATCGCTAATTTAGCCACGCACCCACCCAGCCCTCGCTCATTTACCCACCCACCCACACTGCCCCTCGCTCATTTACCCACCCATCCAACCAGCCGCTCGCTCATTTACCCACCCACCCACCAATCCCTCGCTTATTTACACAACCACACAACCAGCCCCTCGCACATTTACCCACCCACACAGCCCCTCGCTCATTTACACACCCACCCACCCACCCAGCCCCTCGCTCTTTTAACCTCCCACCCACCCAGCCCCTCGCTCATTTACCCTCCCACCCACGCAGCCCCTCGCTCATTTACCCTCCCACCCACCCAGCCGCTCGGTCATTTAACCTCCCACCCACCCAGCCCCTCGCTCATTTACCCAGCCACCCACCCAGCTCCTCGCTCATTTACCCACCCACCCACCCAGCCCCTCGCTCATTTACCCACCCACCAGCCCAGCCCCTCGCTCATTTCCCCATCCATCCACCCAGCCCCTCGCTCATTTACACACCCACCCACCAACCCAGACCCTCGCTCATTTACCCACGCAACCACCCGTCCAGCCCATCGCTCATTTACCCATCCACCCACCCAGCCCCTCGCTCATTTACCAACCCACCCAACCAGCCCCTCGCTCATTTATCCATCCACCCAACCAGCCTCTCACTCATTTACTCACCCAACCACCCAGCACCAAGGTCATTTACCTACCCCACCACCCATCCAGACACTCACTCATTTACCCACCCACCCACCCAGCCCCTCGCTCATTTACACACCCAACCACCCACCCAGACCCTCGCTCATTTGCCCACGCAACCACCCGCCCAGCCCCTCACTCATTTACCCACCCACCCAACCCTGCCCCTCGCTCATTTACCCTCGCACCCACACATCCCCTCGCTCATTCACCCAGCCACCCAACCAGCCCCTCGCTCATTTACCCACCCACCAAACCAGCCCTTCGCTCAATTACCCAACCACCCACCCAGCCCCTCACTCATTTACCCACCCACTCACCCAGCCTCTTGCTCATTTACCCACCCTCCCAACCAGCCTCTCTCTCATTTACCAACCCATCCACCCAGCCCCTCGCTCATTTACCCACCCACCCACCTAGCCCCTCGCTCATTTACCCACGCACCCACCCAGCCCCTCGCTCATATTCCCACCCACCAACCCAGGCCCTCGCTCATTTACCCTCCCACCCACACAGCCCCTCGCTCATTTACCCACCCACCCAACCAGCCGCTCGCTCATTTACCCTACCAAACACCCAGACCATCGCTCATTTACCCACCCACCCACCCAGACCCAGCTCATTTACCCAACCACAAACCCAACCTCTCGCTCATTTACCCACCCACCCACCCAGCCCCTCGCTCATTTACACTCCCAACCACCCAGCCCCTCGCTCATTTACCCTCCCACCCACCCAGCCCCTCGCTCATTTACCCTCCCACTCAGCCAGCCCCTCGCTCATTTACGCACCCACCCAACCAGCCCCTCGCCCATTTACCCACACCCCCACCCACCCAGCCCCTCGCTCATTTACCCACCCACCCACCCAACCCCTCGTTCATTTACCGACCCACCCACCCAGCCCCTCGCTCATTTACCCACCCACCCACCCAGCCCTCCCTCATTTACCCTCCCACCCACCCAGCCCCTCCCTCATTTACCCACTCACCCACCCAGCCCCTCGCTCATTTACCCACCCACCCAGCCAGCCCCTCGCTCATTTACCCACCCACCCACCCAGCCCCTCGCTCATTTACCCACCCACCCAGCCAGCCCCTCGCTCATTTACCCACCCACCCACACAGCCCCTCGCTCATTTAACCACCCACCCACCCAGCCCCTCGCTCATTTACCCACCCACCCACCCAGCCCCTCGCTCATTTACTCACCCACCCACCCAGCACCTAGCTCAGTTACCTACCATCCCACTCAACCCCTCGCTCATTTACCCACCCACCCCCCCAGCCCATCGCTCATTTACCCACCCACACACGCAGCCCCTCGCTCATTTACCCACCCACCCACTCAACCCCTCGCTCATTTACCCACCCGCCCCCCCAGCCCATCGCTCATTTACCCACCCATCCACCCAGCCCATCGTTCATTTACGCACCCACCCACCCAGACCCTTGCTCATTTACCAACCCACCCAACCAGCCCCTCGCTCATTTTCCCAGCCACCCAACCAGCCCCTCGCTCATTTACTCACCCAACCACCAAGCACCTAGGTCATTTACCTACCCTCCCACCCATCCAGACCCTCACTCATTTTCCCACCCACCCACCCAGCCCCTCGCTCATTTACACACCCAACCACCCACCTCGACCCTCGCTCATTTACCCACGCAAACACCCTCCCAGCCGCTCACTCATTTACCCACCC
Organism: Isurus oxyrinchus; assembly: GCA_026770705.1. Taxonomy (NCBI): domain Eukaryota; kingdom Metazoa; phylum Chordata; class Chondrichthyes; order Lamniformes; family Lamnidae; genus Isurus; species Isurus oxyrinchus. The sequence continues at coordinate 110,574 of JANJGN010001321.1, forward strand.
ACCCACCCAGCCCCTCGCTCATTTACCCACCCACCCACCCAGCCCCTCGCTCATTTACCATCCCACCCACACAGCCCCTCGCTCATTTACCCACCCACCCAACCAGCCCCTCGCTCATTTACCCAACCAAACACCCAGCCCCTCGCTCATTTACCCACCCACCCAACCAGACCCCGCTCATTTACCCACCCACAAACCCAACCTCTCGCTCATTTACCCACCCACCCACACAGCCCCTCGCTCATTTACCCTCCCACCCACCCAGCCCCTCCCTCTTTTACACTCCCACCCACCCAGCCCCTCGCTCATTTACCCTCCCACCCACCCAGCCCCTCGCTCATTTACCCTCCCACTCAGCCAGTCCCTCGCTCATTTACGCACCCACCCACCCAGCCCCTCGCTCATTTACCCACCCACCCACCCAGCCCCTCGCTCATTTACCCACCCACCCACCCAGCCCCTCGCTCATTTACCCACCCACCCACCCACCCAGCCCCTGGCTCATTTACCCACCCACCCACCCAGCCCCTCGCTCATTTACCTACCCACCACCCAGCATATCGCACATTAACCCACCCAATGACCCAACCACCCATCCCCTCGCTCATTTACCCATTCACCCAACCAGCACCTCGCTCATTTACCCATTCATCCAACCAGCCCCTCGCTCATTTATCCACCCTCCCACCCAGACCCTCGAACATTTACCCACCCACACAGCCCCTCGCTCATATACTCACCCACCCACTTCGACCGTCTCTTATTAAACCACGCAACCACCCACCCAGCCCCTCGCTCATTTACACAGGCACCCACCCACCCAGACCGTCGCTCATTTACCCACGCATCGACCCGCCCAGCCCCTCGCTCTTTTAGCCACCCACCCACCTAGCCCCTCACACATTTACCCACCCACCCACCCACCCAGCCCCTCGCTCATTGAACCAAACACCCAAAAACACACCCAGCCGCTCGCTCATTGACCCACCCGTCCGCCCAGCCCATCACTCATTGACCCACCCACCCGCCCAGCCCCTCGCTCATTTACCCAACCACCCACCCAGACCCTCGCTCGTTTACCCACCCAACAGCAAAGCCCCTCGCTCAAATACCCACACACCCACCCAGCGACTCCCTCATTTACCCACCCAGCAACCCCGCCCATCGCTCATTTACCCAGCCACCCACCCAGCCAATCGCCCATTTACCCACCCACCAACCCAGCGCCTTGCTCATTTACCCTCCCACCCACCCAGCCCTCGGTCATTTACCCAGCCACCCACACAGCCCCTCGCTCATTAACCCACCCATCCAGCCAGCCCCTCGCTCATTTATCCACCCACCCACCAATCCCTCGCTCATTTACACAACCACACAACCAGGCCCTCGCATATTTACCCACCCAAACAGCCCCTCGCTCATTTATCCACCCACCCTCCCACAAAGGCCTTCACTCACTTACCCACCCGCCCACCCAGCCCCTCGCTCTTTTACCCACCCACCCACCCTTCCAGTCGCTCTTTTACTCTCCCACCCACCCAGACCCTCGCTCTTTTACCCTCCCACCCACACAGCCCCTCGCTCATTTACCCTCCCACCCACCCAGCCCCTCGCTCATTTAACCTCCCACCAACCCTGCCCCTCGCTCATTTACCCACCCACCCACCCCTCGCTCATTTACCCACTCACCCAACCAGCCCCTCGCACATTTACCCACCCACCCAGCCCCTCGCTCATATAACCACCCACCCACCCAGCCCCTCGCTCATTTACCCACCCACCCACCCAGCCCCTCGCTTATTTACCCACCCACCCACCCAGCCCATCGCTCATTTACCCACCCACCCACCCAGCCCCTCGCTCATTTACCCACCCACCCACCCAGCCTCTCGCTCATTTACCCACCCAACGACCCAGCCCCTCGCTCATTTACCCACCCTCCCACCCAGACCCTCGCTCATTTACCACCCACCCACACAGCCCCTCGCTCATTTACCCACCAACCCACCCAGCCGCTCACTCATTTACCCACCCACCCAGCAAATCCTCGCTCATTTACCCCACCCACCCACCCAGACCCCGCTCATTTACCCACCCACACAACCAACCTCTCGCTCATTTACCCTCCCACCCACCCAGCCCATCGCTCATTTACACTCCCATCCACCCTGACCCTCGCTCATTTACGCACACACCCACCCAACCCCTCGCTCATTTACCCACCCACCCACCCAGCCCCTCGCTCATTTACCCACCCACCAACCCACACAGCCCCTCGCTCACTTACCCACTCACCAACCCGCCCAGCGCCTCGCTCATTTACCCACCCACCCTCCCAGCCCCTCGCTCATTTACCCACCCAACCTCCCAGCCCCTCGTTCATTTACCCACCCAACCGCCCTGCCACTCGCTCGTTTACCCACCCTCCCGCCCAGCCCCTCACTCATTTACCCACCACCCGCCCAGCCCCTCGCTCATTTACCCACCCACCCACACAGCCCCTCGCTCATTTACCCACCAACCCAGCCGCTCGCTCATTTACCCACCCACCCAGCAAATCCTCGCTCATTTACCCACCCACCCACCCAGCCCCTCGCTCCTTTACCCACCCACCCTCCCACGCAGCCCTTCGCACATTTACCCACCCACCCACCCAGCCCCTCGCTCATTTACCCACCCACCCACCCAGCCCCTCGCTCATTTACCCACCCACCCACCCAGCCCCTCGCTCATTTACCCACCCACCACCCAGCCCCTCGCTCATTTACTCACCCACCCACCCTGCACGTAGCTCATTTACCCTCCCACCCACCCAGCCCCTCATACATTTACCCACCCACCCACACACCCAGCCCCTCGCTCATTTACGCAGCCACCCACCCAGCCCTTCGCTCATTTACCCACCCACCACCCAGCCCTTCGCTCATTTACCCACCCTCACACCCAGCATATTGCACATTAACCCACCCAATGACCCAACCACCCAACCCCTCCCTCATTTACCCATTCACCCAACCAGCACCTCGCTCATTTACCCATTCATCCAACCAGCCCCTCGCTCATTTATCCACCATCCCACCCAGCCCCTCGAACATTTATCCAAACATGCACCCTGCCCCTCGCACATTTACCCACCCACCCACCCACCCAGCCCCTCGCTCATTTAACCAAACACCCAAAAACACATCCAGCCGCTCGCTCATTGACCCACCCGTCCGCCCAGCCCCTCACTCATTGACCCACCCACCCGCCCAGCCCCTCGCTCATTTACCCAACCACCCGCCCGGACCCTCGCTCGTTTACCCACCCAACAGCAAAGCCCCTCGCTCAAATACCCACACACCCGCCCAGCGACTCCCTCATTTACCCACCCAGCAACCCCGCCCATCGCTCATTTACCCAGCCACCCACCCAGCCAATCGCCCATTTACCCACCCACGCACCCAGCGCCTCGCTCATTTACCCACCCACCCAGCCCCTCGCTCATATACTCACCCACCCACTTAGACCGTCGCTTATTTAACCACGCAACCACCCACCCAGCCCCTCGCTCATTTACACAGCCACCCACCCACCCAGACCGTCGCTCATTTACCCACGCAACGACCCGCCCAGCCACTCTCTCATTTACCAACCCAGCCCCTCGCTCATTTAGCCTCCCACCCTCACAGCCCATCGCTAATTTAGCCACGCACCCACCCAGCCCTCGCTCATTTACCCACCCACCCACACTGCCCCTCGCTCATTTACCCACCCATCCAACCAGCCGCTCGCTCATTTACCCACCCACCCACCAATCCCTCGCTTATTTACACAACCACACAACCAGCCCCTCGCACATTTACCCACCCACACAGCCCCTCGCTCATTTACACACCCACCCACCCACCCAGCCCCTCGCTCTTTTAACCTCCCACCCACCCAGCCCCTCGCTCATTTACCCTCCCACCCACGCAGCCCCTCGCTCATTTACCCTCCCACCCACCCAGCCGCTCGGTCATTTAACCTCCCACCCACCCAGCCCCTCGCTCATTTACCCAGCCACCCACCCAGCTCCTCGCTCATTTACCCACCCACCCACCCAGCCCCCTCGCTCATTTACCCACCCACCAGCCCAGCCCCTCGCTCATTTCCCCATCCATCCACCCAGCCCCTCGCTCATTTACACACCCACCCACCAACCCAGACCCTCGCTCATTTACCCACGCAACCACCCGTCCAGCCCATCGCTCATTTACCCATCCACCCACCCAGCCGCTCGCTCATTTACCAACCCACCCAACCAGCCCCTCGCTCATTTATCCATCCACCCAACCAGCCTCTCACTCATTTACTCACCCAACCACCCAGCACCAAGGTCATTTACCTACCCCACCACCCATCCAGACACTCACTCATTTACCCACCCACCCACCCAGCCCCTCGCTCATTTACACACCCAACCACCCACCCAGACCCTCGCTCATTTGCCCACGCAACCACCCGCCCAGCCCCTCACTCATTTACCCACCCACCCAACCCTGCCCCTCGCTCATTTACCCTCGCACCCACACATCCCCTCGCTCATTCACCCAGCCACCCAACCAGCCCCTCGCTCATTTACCCACCCACCAAACCAGCCCTTCGCTCAATTACCCAACCACCCACCCAGCCCCTCACTCATTTACCCACCCACTCACCCAGCCTCTTGCTCATTTACCCACCCTCCCAACCAGCCTCTCTCTCATTTACCAACCCATCCACCCAGCCCCTCGCTCATTTACCCACCCACCCACCTAGCCCCTCGCTCATTTACCCACGCACCCACCCAGCCCCTCGCTCATATTCCCACCCACCAACCCAGGCCCTCGCTCATTTACCCTCCCACCCACACAGCCCCTCGCTCATTTACCCACCCACCCAACCAGCCGCTCGCTCATTTACCCTACCAAACACCCAGACCATCGCTCATTTACCCACCCACCCACCCAGACCCAGCTCATTTACCCACCCACCCACCCAGACCCAGCTCATTTACCCAACCACAAACCCAACCTCTCGCTCATTTACCCACCCACCCACCCAGCCCCTCGCTCATTTACACTCCCAACCACCCAGCCCCTCGCTCATTTACCCTCCCACCCACCCAGCCCCTCGCTCATTTACCCTCCCACTCAGCCAGCCCCTCGCTCATTTACGCACCCACCCAACCAGCCCCTCGCCCATTTACCCACACCCCCACCCACCCAGCCCCTCGCTCATTTACCCACCCACCCACCCAACCCCTCGTTCATTTACCGACCCAACCACCCAGCCCCTCGCTCATTTACCCACCCACCCACCCAGCCCTCCCTCATTTACACTCCCACCCACCCAGCCCCTCCCTCATTTACCCACTCACCCACCCAGCCCCTCGCTCATTTACCCACCCACCCAGCCAGCCCCTCGCTCATTTACCCACCCACCCACCCAGCCCCTCACTCATTTACCCACCCACCCAGCCAGCCCCTCGCTCATTTACCCACCAACCCACACAGCCCCTCGCTCATTTAACCACCCACCCACCCAGCCCCTCGCTCATTTACCCACCCACCCACCCAGCCCCTCGCTCATTTACTCACCCACCCAACCAGCCCCTCGCTCATTTACCCACCAACCCACACAGCCCCTCGCTCATTTAACCACCCACCCACCCAGCCCCTCGCTCATTTACCCACCCACCCAACCAGCCCCTCGCTCATTTTCCCAGCCACCCAACCAGCCCCTCGCTCATTTACTCACCCAACCACCAAGCACCTAGGTCATTTACCTACCCTCCCACCCATCCAGACCCTCACTCATTTTCCCACCCACCCACCCAGCCCCTCGCTCATTTACACACCCAACCACCCACCTCGACCCTCGCTCATTTACCCACGCAAACACCCTCCCAGCCGCTCACTCATTTACCCACCCACCCACCCAGCCCCTCGCTCATTTACCCACCCACCCACCCAGCCCCTCGCTCATTTACCATCCCACCCACACAGCCCCTCGCTCATTTACCCACCCACCCAACCAGCTCCTCGCTCATTTACCCAACCAAACACCCAGCCCCTCGCTCATTTACCCACCCACCCAACCAGACCCCGCTCATTTACCCACCCACAAACCCAACCTCTCGCTCATTTACCCACCCACCCACACAGCCCCTCGCTCATTTACCCTCCCACCCACCCAGCCCCTCCCTCTTTTACACTCCCACCCACCCAGCCCCTCGCTCATTTACCCTCCCACCCACCCAGCCCCTCGCTCATTTACCCTCCCACTCAGCCAGTCCCTCGCTCATTTACGCACCCACCCACCCAGCCCCTCGCTCATTTACCCACCCACCCACCCAGCCCCTCGCTCATTTACCCACCCACCCACCCAGCCCCTCGCTCATTTACCCACCCACCCACCCACCCAGCCCCTGGCTCATTTACCCACCCACCCACCCAGCCCCTCGCTCATTTACCTACCCACCACCCAGCATATCGCACATTAACCCACCCAATGACCCAACCACCCATCCCCTCGCTCATTTACCCATTCACCCAACCAGCACCTCGCTCATTTACCCATTCATCCAACCAGCCCCTCGCTCATTTATCCACCCTCCCACCCAGACCCTCGAACATTTACCCACCCACACAGCCCCTCGCTCATATACTCACCCACCCACTTCGACCGTCTCTTATTAAACCACGCAACCACCCACCCAGCCCCTCGCTCATTTACACAGGCACCCACCCACCCAGACCGTCGCTCATTTACCCACGCATCGACCCGCCCAGCCCCTCGCTCTTTTAGCCACCCACCCACCTAGCCCCTCACACATTTACCCACCCACCCACCCACCCAGCCCCTCGCTCATTGAACCAAACACCCAAAAACACACCCAGCCGCTCGCTCATTGACCCACCCGTCCGCCCAGCCCATCACTCATTGACCCACCCACCCGCCCAGCCCCTCGCTCATTTACCCAACCACCCACCCAGACCCTCGCTCGTTTACCCACCCAACAGCAAAGCCCCTCGCTCAAATACCCACACACCCACCCAGCGACTCCCTCCTTTACCCACCCAGCAACCCCGCCCATCGCTCATTTACCCAGCCACCCACCCAGCCAATCGCCCATTTACCCACCCACCAACCCAGCGCCTTGCTCATTTACCCTCCCACCCACCCAGCCCTCGGTCATTTACCCAGCCACCCACACAGCCCCTCGCTCATTAACCCACCCATCCAGCCAGCCCCTCGCTCATTTACCCACCCACCCACCAATCCCTCGCTCATTTACACAACCACACAACCAGGCCCTCGCATATTTACCCACCCAAACAGCCCCTCGCTCATTTATCCACCCACCCTCCCACAAAGGCCTTCACTCACTTACCCACCCGCCCACCCAGCCCCTCGCTCTTTTACCCACCCACCCACCCTTCCAGTCGCTCTTTTACTCTCCCACCCACCCAGACCCTCGCTCTTTTACCCTCCCACCCACACAGCCCCTCGCTCATTTACCCTCCCACCCACCCAGCCCCTCGCTCATTTAACCTCCCACCAACCCTGCCCCTCGCTCATTTACCCACCCACCCAGCCCCTCGCTCATTTACGCACTCACCCAACCAGCCCCTCGCACATTTACCCACCCACCCAGCCCCTCGCTCATTTAACCACCCACCCACCCAGCCCCTCGCTCATTTACCCACCCACCCACCCAGCCCCTCGCTTATTTACCCACCCACCCACCCAGGCCCTCGCTCATTTACCCTCCCACCCACACAGCCCCTCGCTCATTTACCCACCCACCCAACCAGCCGCTCGCTCATTTACCCTACCAAACACCCAGACCATCGCTCATTTACCCACCCACCCACCCAGACCCAGCTCATTTACCCAACCACAAACCCAACCTCTCGCTCATTTACCCACCCACCCACCCAGCCCCTCGCTCATTTACACTCCCAACCACCCAGCCCCTCGCTCATTTACCCTCCCACCCACCCAGCCCCTCGCTCATTTACCCTCCCACTCAGCCAGCCCCTCGCTCATTTACGCACCCACCCAACCAGCCCCTCGCCCATTTACCCACACCCCCACCCACCCAGCCCCTCGCTCATTTACCCACCCACCCACCCAACCCCTCGTTCATTTACCGACCCAACCACCCAGCCCCTCGCTCATTTACCCACCCACCCACCCAGCCCTCCCTCATTTACACTCCCACCCACCCAGCCCCTCCCTCATTTACCCACTCACCCACCCAGCCCCTCGCTCATTTACCCACCCACCCAGCCAGCCCCTCGCTCATTTACCCACCCACCCACCCAGCCCCTCACTCATTTACCCACCCACCCAGCCAGCCCCTCGCTCATTTACCCACCAACCCACACAGCCCCTCGCTCATTTAACCACCCACCCACCCAGCCCCTCGCTCATTTACCCACCCACCCACCCAGCCCCTCGCTCATTTACTCACCCACCCACCCAGCACCTAGCTCAGTTACCTACCATCCCACTCAACCCCTCGCTCATTTACCCACCCACCCCCCCAGCCCATCGCTCATTTACCCACCCACACACGCAGCCCCTCGCTCATTTACCCACCCACCCACTCAACCCCTCGCTCATTTACCCACCCGCCCCCCCAGCCCATCGCTCATTTACCCACCCATCCACCCAGCCCATCGTTCATTTACGCACCCACCCACCCAGACCCTTGCTCATTTACCAACCCACCCAACCAGCCCCTCGCTCATTTTCCCAGCCACCCAACCAGCCCCTCGCTCATTTACTCACCCAACCACCAAGCACCTAGGTCATTTACCTACCCTCCCACCCATCCAGACCCTCACTCATTTTCCCACCCACCCACCCAGCCCCTCGCTCATTTACACACCCAACCACCCACCTCGACCCTCGCTCATTTACCCACGCAAACACCCTCCCAGCCGCTCACTCATTTACCCACCCACCCACCCAGCCCCTCGCTCATTTACCCAACCAAACACCCAGCCCCTCGCTCATTTACCCACCCACCCAACCAGACCCCGCTCATTTACCCACCCACAAACCCAACCTCTCGCTCATTTACCCACCCACCCACACAGCCCCTCGCTCATTTACCCTCCCACCCACCCAGCCCCTCCCTCTTTTACACTCCCACCCACCCAGCCCCTCGCTCATTTACCCTCCCACCCACCCAGCCCCTCGCTCATTTACCCTCCCACTCAGCCAGTCCCTCGCTCATTTACGCACCCACCCACCCAGCCCCTCGCTCATTTACCCACCCACCCACCCAGCCCCTCGCTCATTTACCCACCCACCCACCCAGCCCCTCGCTCATTTACCCACCCACCCACCCACCCAGCCCCTGGCTCATTTACCCACCCACCCACCCAGCCCCTCGCTCATTTACCTACCCACCACCCAGCATATCGCACATTAACCCACCCAATGACCCAACCACCCATCCCCTCGCTCATTTACCCATTCACCCAACCAGCACCTCGCTCATTTACCCATTCATCCAACCAGCCCCTCGCTCATTTATCCACCCTCCCACCCAGACCCTCGAACATTTACCCACCCACACAGCCCCTCGCTCATATACTCACCCACCCACTTCGACCGTCTCTTATTAAACCACGCAACCACCCACCCAGCCCCTCGCTCATTTACACAGGCACCCACCCACCCAGACCGTCGCTCATTTACCCACGCATCGACCCGCCCAGCCCCTCGCTCTTTTAGCCACCCACCCACCTAGCCCCTCACACATTTACCCACCCACCCACCCTCCCAGCCCCTCGCTCATTGAACCAAACACCCAAAAACACACCCAGCCGCTCGCTCATTGACCCACCCGTCCGCCCAGCCCATCACTCATTGACCCACCCACCCGCCCAGCCCCTCGCTCATTTACCCAACCACCCACCCAGACCCTCGCTCGTTTACCCACCCAACAGCAAAGCCCCTCGCTCAAATACCCACACACCCACCCAGCGACTCCCTCCTTTACCCACCCAGCAACCCCGCCCATCGCTCATTTACCCAGCCACCCACCCAGCCAATCGCCCATTTACCCACCCACCAACCCAGCGCCTTGCTCATTTACCCTCCCACCCACCCAGCCCTCGGTCATTTACCCAGCCACCCACACAGCCCCTCGCTCATTAACCCACCCATCCAGCCAGCCCCTCGCTCATTTACCCACCCACCCACCAATCCCTCGCTCATTTACACAACCACACAACCAGGCCCTCGCATATTTACCCACCCAAACAGCCCCTCGCTCATTTATCCACCCACCCTCCCACAAAGGCCTTCACTCACTTACCCACCCGCCCACCCAGCCCCTCGCTCTTTTACCCACCCACCCACCCTTCCAGTCGCTCTTTTACTCTCCCACCCACCCAGACCCTCGCTCTTTTACCCTCCCACCCACACAGCCCCTCGCTCATTTACCCTCCCACCCACCCAGCCCCTCGCTCATTTAACCTCCCACCAACCCTGCCCCTCGCTCATTTACCCACCCACCCAGCCCCTCGCTCATTTACGCACTCACCCAACCAGCCCCTCGCACATTTACCCACCCACCCAGCCCCTCGCTCATTTAACCACCCACCCACCCAGCCCCTCGCTCATTTACCCACCCACCCACCCAGCCCCTCGCTTATTTACCCACCCACCCACCCAGCCCATCGCTCATTTACCCACCCACCCACCCAGCCCCTCGCTCATTTACCCACCCACCCACCCAGCCTCTCGCTCATTTACCCACCCAACGACCCAGCCCCTCGCTCATTTACCCACCCTCCCACCCAGACCCTCGCTCATTTACCAGCCATCCACACAGCCCCTCGCTCATTTACCCACCAACCCACCCAGCCGCTCACTCATTTACCCACCCACCCAGCAAATCCTCGCTCATTTACCCACCCACCCACCCAGACCTCGCTCATTTACCCACCCACACAACCAACCTCTCGCTCATTTACCCTCACACCCACCCAGCCCATCGCTCATTTACACTCCCATCCACCCAACCCCTCGCTCATTTACCCACCCACCCACCCAGCCCCTCGCTCATTTACCCACCCACCAACACACACAGCCCCTCGCTCACTTACCCACCCACCAACCCGCCCAGCGCCTCGCTCATTTACCCACCCACCCTCCCAGCCCCTCGCTCATTTACCCACCCAACCTCCCAGCCCCTCGTTCATTTACCCACCCAACCGCCCTGCCACTCGCTCGTTTACCCCACCCTCCCGCCCAGCCCCTCACTCATTTACCCACCACCCGCCCAGCCCCTCGCTCATTTACCCACCCACCCACACAGCCCCTCGCTCATTTACCCACCAACCCACCCAGCCGCTCGCTCATTTACCCACCCACCCAGCAAATCCTCGCTCATTTACCCACCCACCCACCCAGCCCCTCGCTCCTTTACCCACCCACCCTCCCACGCAGCCCTTCGCACATTTACCCACCCACCCACCCAGCCCCTCGCTCATTTACCCACCCACCACCCAGCCCCTCGCTCATTTACTCACCCACCCACCCTGCACGTAGCTCATTTACCCTCCCACCCACCCAGCCCCTCATACATTTACCCACCCACCCACACACCCAGCCCCTCGCTCATTTACGCAGCCACCCACCCAGCCCTTCGCTCATTTACCCACCCACCACGAAGCCCTTCGCTCTTTTACCCACCCTCACACCCAGCATATCGCACATTAACCCACCCAATGACCCAACCACCCATCCCCTCGCTCATTTACCAATTCACCCAACCAGCACCTCGCTCATTTACCCATTCATCCAACCAGCCCCTCGTTCATTTATCCACCCTCCACCCAGCCCCTCGAACATTTATCCAAACATGCACCCTGCCCCTCGCACATTTACCCACCCACCCACCCACCCAGCCCCTCGCTCATTTAACCAAACACCCAAAAACACATCCAGCCGCTCGCTCATTGACCCACCCGTCCGCCCAGCCCCTCACTCATTGACCCACCCACCCGCCCAGCCCCTCGCTCATTTACCCAACCACCCGCCCAGACCCTCGCTCGTTTACCCACCCAACAGCAAAGCCCCTCGCTCAAATACCCACACACCCGCCCAGCGACTCCCTCATTTACCCACCCAGCAACCCCGCCCATCGCTCATTTACCCAGCCACCCACCCAGCCAATCGCCCATTTACCCACCCACGCACCCAGCGCCTCGCTCATTTACCCACCCACCCAGCCCCTCGCTCATATACTCACCCACCCACTTAGACCGTCGCTTATTTAACCACGCAACCACCCACCCAGCCCCTCGCTCATTTACACAGCCACCCACCCAACCAGACCGTCGCTCATTTACCCACGCAACGACCCGCCCAGCCACTCTCTCATTTACCAACCCAGCCCCTCGCTCATTTAGCCTCCCACCCTCAAAGCCCATCGCTAATTTAGCCACGCACCCACCCAGCCCACGCTCATTTACCCACCCACCCACACAGCCCCTCGCTCATTTACCCACCCATCCAACCAGCCCCTCGCTCATTTACCCACCCACCCACCAATCCCTCGCTTATTTACACAACCACTCAACCAGCCCCTCGCACATTTACCCACCCACACAGCCCCTCGCTCATTTACACACCCACCCACCCACCCAGCCCCTCGCTCTTTTAACCTCCCACCCACCCAGCCCCTCGCTCATTTACCCTCCCACCCACGCAGCCCCTCGCTCATTTACCCTCCCACCCACTCAGCCGCTCGGTCATTTAAACTCCCACCCACCCAGCCCCTCGCTCATTTACCCAGCCACCCACCCAGCTCCTCGCTCATTTACCCACCCACCCACCCAGCCCCTCACTCATTTACCCACCCACCAGCCCAGCCCCTCGCTCATTTCCCCATCCATCCACCCAGCCCCTCGCTCATTTACACACCCACCCACCAACCCAGACCCTCGCTCATTTACCCACGCAACCACCCATCCAGCCCGTCGCTCATTTACCAATCCACCCACCCAGCCCCTCGCTCATTTACCAACCCACCCAACCAGCCCCTCGCTCATTTATCCATCCACCCAACCAGCCTCTCACTCATTTACTCACCCAACCACCCAGCACCAAGGTCATTTACCTACCCCACCACCCATCCAGACACTCACTCATTTACCCACCCACCCACCCAGCCCCTCGCTCATTTACACACCCAACCACCCACCCAGACCCTCGCTCATTTGCCCACGCAACCACCCGCCCAGCCCCTCACTCATTTACCCACCCACCCAACCCTGCCCCTCGCTCATTTACCCTCGCACCCACACATCCCCTCGCTCATTCACCCAGCCACCCAACCAGCCCCTCGCTCATTTACCCTCCCACCAAACCAACCCCTCGCTCAATTACCCAACCACCCACCCAGCCCCTCGCTCATTTACCCAACCACCCACCCAGACCCCGCTCATTTACCCACCCACCCACCCAGCCTCTTGCTCATTTACCCACCCTCCCAACCAGCCTCTCTCTCATTTACCAACCCATCCACCCAGCCCCTCGCTCATTTACCCACCCACCCACCTAGCCCCTCGCTCATTTACCCACGCACCCACCCAGCCCCTCGCTCATATTCCCACCCACCAACCCAGGCCCTCGCTCATTTACCCTCCCACCCACACAGCCCCTCGCTCATTTACCCACCCACCCAACCAGCCCCTCGCTCATTTACCCTACCAAACACCCAGACCATCGCTCATTTACCCACCCACCCACCAAGACCCAGCTCATTTACCCAACCACAAACCCAACCTCTCGCTCATTTACCCACCCACCCACCCAGCCCCTCGCTCATTTACACTCCCAACCACCCAGCCCCTCGCTCATTTACCCTTCCACCCACCCAGCCCCTCGCTCATTTACCCTCCCACTCAGCCAGACTCTCGCTCATTTACGCACCCACCCAACCAGCCCCTCGCCCATTTACCCACACCCCCACCCACCCAGCCCCTCGCTCATTTACCCACCCACCCACCCAACCCCTCGTTCATTTACCGACCCACCCACCCAGCCCCTCGCTCATTTACCCACCCACCCACCCAGCCCTCCCTCATTTACCCACTCACCCACCCAGCCCCTCGCTCATTTACCTACCCACCCACCCAGCCCCTCGCTCATTTACCCACCCACCCAGCCAGCCCCTCGCTCATTTACCCACCCACCCACACAGCCCCTCGCTCATTTAACCACCCACCCACCCAGCCCCTCGCTCATTTACCCACCCACCCACCCAGCCCCTCGCTCATTTACTCACCCACACACCCAGCACCTAGCTCAGTTACCTACCCTCCCACTCAACCCCTCGCTCATTTACCCACCCACCCCCCCAGCCCATCGCTCATTTACCCACCCACACACGCAGCCCCTCGCTCATTTACCAACCCACCCACTCAACCCCTCGCTCATTTACCCACCCGCCCCCCCAGCCCATCGCTCATTTACCCACCCATCCACCCAGCCCATCGTTCATTTACGCACCCACCCACCCAGACCCTTGCTCATTTACCAACCCACCCAACCAGCCCCTCGCTCATTTACCCACCCACCCAACCAGCCCCTCGCTCATTTACCCTACCAAACACCCAGACCATCGCTCATTTACCCACCCACCCACCAAGACCCAGCTCATTTACCCAACCACAAACCCAACCTCTCGCTCATTTACCCACCCACCCACCCAGCCCCTCGCTCATTTACACTCCCAACCACCCAGCCCCTCGCTCATTTACCCTTCCACCCACCCAGCCCCTCGCTCATTTACCCTGCCACTCAGCCAGACTCTCGCTCATTTACGCACCCACCCAACCAGCCCCTCGCCCATTTACCCACACCCCCACCCACCCAGCCCCTCGCTCATTTACCCACCCACCCACCCAACCCCTCGTTCATTTACCGACCCACCCACCCAGCCCCTCGCTCATTTACCCACCCACCCACCCAGCCCTCCCTCATTTACCCACTCACCCACCCAGCCCCTCGCTCATTTACCTACCCACCCACCCAGCCCCTCGCTCATTTACCCACCCACCCAGCCAGCCCCTCGCTCATTTACCCACCCACCCACACAGCCCCTCGCTCATTTAACCACCCACCCACCCAGCCCCTCGCTCATTTACCCACCCACCCACCCAGCCCCTCGCTCATTTACTCACCCACACACCCAGCACCTAGCTCAGTTACCTACCCTCCCACTCAACCCCTCGCTCATTTACCCACCCACCCCCCCAGCCCATCGCTCATTTACCCACCCACACACGCAGCCCCTCGCTCATTTACCAACCCACCCACTCAACCCCTCGCTCATTTACCCACCCGCCCCCCCAGCCCATCGCTCATTTACCCACCCATCCACCCAGCCCATCGTTCATTTACGCACCCACCCACCCAGACCCTTGCTCATTTACCAACCCACCCAACCAGCCCCTCGCTCATTTTCCCAGCCACCCAACCAGCCCCTCGCTCATTTACTCACCCAACCACCAAGCACCTAGGTCATTTACCTACCCTCCCACCCATCCAGACCCTCACTCATTTTCCCACCCATCCACCCAGCCCCTCGCTCATTTACACTCCCAACCACCCACATCGACCCTCGCTCATTTACCCACGCAACCACCCTCCCAGCCGCTCACTCATTTACCCACCCACCCACACATCCCCTCGCTCATTCACCCACCCACCCACCCAGACCCCGCTCATTTACCCAACCACCCACCCAGCCTCTCGCTCATTTACCCACCCACCCAACCAGCCCCTCGATCATTTACCCAACCACCCACCCAGCCCCTCGCTCATTTACCCACCCACCCACCCAGACCCTGCTCATTTACCCACCCACCCACCCAGCCTCTCGCTCATTTACCCTCCCACCCACCCAGCCCCTCGCTCATTTACCCTCCCACCCAACCTGCCCCTCGCTCATTTAGCCACCCATCCTCCCAGCCCCTCGCTCATTTACCCACCCACCCTGCCCCTAGCTCATTTACCCACCTACCCACCCAGCCCCATACTCATTTACCCACCCACCGTCCCACCCAGCCCCTCGCTCATTTACCCACCCACCCACCCATCCCCTCGCTCATTTACCCACGCACCCACCCAGCCCCGCGCTCATTTACCGCACGACCCACCCAGCCCCTCGCTCATTTAACCACACACCCACCCAGCCCCTCGCTCATTTACCCACCCTCCCACCCAGCCCCTCGCTCATTTACCCACCCTCCCACCCAGCCCCTCGCTCATTTACCCACCCTCCCACCCAGCCCCTCGCTCATTTACCCACCCACCCACCCAGCCCCTCGCTCATTTACCCACCCACCCACCCAGCCCCTCGCTCATTTACCCACCCACCCACCCAGCCCCTCGCTCATTTACCCACCCACCCACCCAGCCGCTCGCTCATTTTCCCACCCATCCACCCAGCCCCTCGCTCATTTACCCACCCACCCAACCTGCCCCTCGCTCATTTACCCACCCACCCTCCCAGCCCATCGCTCATTTACCCACCCACCCACCCAGCCCGTCGCTCATTTACCCACACACGCACCCAGCCCCTCGATCATTTACTCACCCACCCACCTAGCACCTAGCTCAGTTACCTACCCTCCCACTCAACCAGCCCCTCACACATTTACACACCCACACTCCCACCCAGACCCTCGCTCATTTACCACCCACCCACACAGCCCCTCGCTCATTTACCCACCAACCACCCGGCCGCTCACTCATTTACCCTCCCACACAGCAAATCCTCGCTCATTTACCCACCCACTCACCCAGACCCCGCTCATTTACCCACCCACACAACCCACCTCTCGCTCATTTACCCACCCACACACCCAGACCCTCGCTCATTTACCCTCCCACCCACCCAGCCCATCGCTCATTTACACTCCCACCCACCCAGCCCCTCGCTCATTTACCCACCCACCCACCCAGCCCCTCGCTCATTTACCCACCCACCCACCCAGCCCCTCGCTCATTTACCCACCAACCCACCCAGCCGCTCGCTCATTTACCCACCCACCCAGCAAATCCTCGCTCATTTACCCACCCACCCACCCAGCCCCTCGCTCCTTTACCCACCCACCCTCCCACGCAGCCCTTCGCACATTTACCCACCCACCCACCCAGCCCCTCGCTCATTTACCCACCCACCACCCAGCCCCTCGCTCATTTACTCACCCACCCACCCTGCACGTAGCTCATTTACCCTCCCACCCACCCAGCCCCTCATACATTTCCCCACCCACCCACACACCCAGCCCCTCGTTCATTTACGCAGCCACCCACCCAGCCCTTCGCTCATTTACCCACCCACCACGAAGCCCTTCGCTCTTTTACCCACCCTCACACCCAGCATATCGCACATTAACCCACCCAATGACCCAACCACCCATCCCCTCGCTCATTTACCCATTCACCCAACCAGCACCTCGCTCATTTACCCATTCATCCAACCAGCCCCTCGCTCATTTATCCACCCTCCCACCCAGCCCCTCGAACATTTATCCAAACATGCACCCTGCCCCTCGCACATTTACCCACCCACCCACCCACCCAGCCCCTCGCTCATTTAACCAAACACCCAAAAACACATCCAGCCGCTCGCTCATTGACCCACCCGTGCGCCCAGCCCCTCACTCATTGACCCACCCACCCGCCCAGACCCTCGCTCATTTACCCAACCACCCGCCCAGACCCTCGCTCGTTTACCCACCCAACAGCAAAGCCCCTCGCTCAAATACCCACACACCCGCCCAGCGACTCCCTCATTTACCCACCCAGCAACCCCGCCCATCGCTCATTTACCCAGCCACCCACCCAGCCAATCGCCCATTTACCCACCCACGCACCCAGCGCCTCGCTCATTTACCCACCCACCCAGCCCCTCGCTCATATACTCACCCACCCACTTAGACCGTCGCTTATTTAACCACGCAACCACCCACCCAGCCCCTCGCTCATTTACACAGCCACCCACCCACCCAGACCGTCGCTCATTTACCCACGCAACGACCCGCCCAGCCACTCTCTCATTTACCAACCCAGCCCCTCGCTCATTTAGCCTCCCACCCTCACAGCCCATCGCTAATTTAGCCACGCACCCACCCAGCCCACGCTCATTTACCCACCCACCCACACAGCCCCTCGCTCATTTACCCACCCATCCAACCAGCCCCTCGCTCATTTACCCACCCACCCACCAATCCCTCGCTTATTTACACAACCACACAACCAGCCCCTCGCACATTTACCCACCCACACAGCCCCTCGCTCATTTACACACCCACCCACCCACCCAGTCCCTCGCTCTTTTAACCTCCCACCCACCCAGCCCCTCGCTCATTTACCCTCCCACCCACGCAGCCCCTCGCTCATTTACCCTCCCACCCACTCAGCCGCTCGGTCATTTAAACTCCCACCCACCCAGCCCCTCGCTCATTTACCCAGCCACCCACCCAGCTCCTCGCTCATTTACCCACCCACCCACCCAGCCCCTCGCTCATTTACCCACCCACCAGCCCAGCCCCTCGCTCATTTCCCCATCCATCCACCCAGCCCCTCGCTCATTTACACACCCACCCACCAACCCAGACCCTCGCTCATTTACCCACGCAACCACCCATCCAGCCCGTCGCTCATTTACCAATCCACCCACCCAGCCCCTCGCTCATTTACCAACCCACCCAACCAGCCCCTCGCTCATTTATCCATCCACCCACCCAGCCTCTCACTCATTTACTCACCCAACCACCCAGCACCAAGGTCATTTACCTACCCCACCACCCATCCAGACACTCACTCATTTACCCACCCACCCACCCAGCCCCTCGCTCATTTACACACCCAACCACCCACCCAGACCCTCGCTCATTTGCCCACGCAACCACCCGCCCAGCCCCTCACTCATTTACCCACCCACCCAACCCTGCCCCTCGCTCATTTACCCTCGCACCCTCACATCCCCTCGCTCATTCACCCAGCCACCCAACCAGCCCCTCGCTCATTTACCCTCCCACCAAACCAACCCCTCGCTCAATTACCCAACCACCCACCCAGCCCCTCGCTCATTTACCCAACCACCCACCCAGACCCCGCTCATTTACCCACCCACCCACCCAGCCTCTCGCTCATTTACCCACCCTCCCAACCAGCCTCTCTCTCATTTACCAACCCATCCACCCAGCCCCTCGCTCATTTACCCACCCACCCACCTAGCCCCTCGGTCATTTACCCACGCACCCACCCAGCCCCTCGCTCATATTCCCACCCACCAACCCAGGCCCTCGCTCATTTACCCTCCCACCCACACAGCCCCTCGCTCATTTACCCACCCACCCAACCAGCCCCTCGCTCATTTACCCTACCAAACACCCAGACCATCGCTCATTTACCCACCCACCCACCAAGACCCAGCTCATTTACCCAACCACAAACCCAACCTCTCGCTCATTTACCCACCCACCCACCCAGCCCCTCGCTCATTTACACTCCCAACCACCCAGCCCCTCGCTCATTTACCCTTCCACCCACCCAGCCCCTCGCTCATTTACCCTCCCACTCAGCCAGCCTCTCGCTCATTTACGCACCCACCCAACCAGCCCCTCGCCCATTTACCCACACCCCCACCCACCCAGCCCCTCGCTCATTTACCCACCCACCCACCCAACCCCTCGTTCATTTACCGACCCACCCACCCAGCCCCTCGCTCATTTACCCACCCACCCACCCAGCCCTCCCTCATTTACCCACTCACCCACCCAGCCCCTCGCTCATTTACCCACCCACCCACCCAGCCCCTCGCTCATTTACCCACCCACCCACCCAGCCCCTCGCTCATTTACCCACCCACCCAGCCAGCCCCTCGCTCATTTACCCACCCACCCACACAGCCCCTCTCTCATTTAAACACCCACCCACCCAGCCCCTCGCTCATTTACCCACCCACCCACCCAGCCCCTCGCTCATTTACTCACCCACACACCCAGCACCTAGCTCAGTTACCTACCCTCCCACTCAACCCCTCGCTCATTTACCCACCCACCCCCCCAGCCCATCGCTCATTTACCCACCCACACACGCAGCCCCTCGCTCATTTACCCAGCCACCCACTCAACCCCTCGCTCATTTACCCACCCGCCCCCCCAGCCCATCGCTCATTTACCCACCCATCCACCCAGCCCATCGTTCATTTACGCACCCACCCACCCAGACCCTTGCTCATTTACCAACCCACCCAACCAGCCCCTCGCTCATTTTCCCAGCCACCCAACCAGCCCCTCGCTCATTTACTCACCCAACCACCAAGCACCTAGGTCATTTACCTACCCTCCCACCCATCCAGACCCTCACTCATTTTCCCACCCACCCACCCAGCCCCTCGCTCATTTACACTCCCAACCACCCACATCGACCCTCGCTCATTTACCCACGCAACCACCCTCCCAGCCGCTCACTCATTTACCCACCCACCCACACATCCCCTCGCTCATTCACCCACCCACCCACCCAGACCCCGCTCATTTACCCAACCACCCACCCAGCCTCTCGCTCATTTACCCACCCACCCAACCAGCCCCTCGATCATTTACCCAACCACCCACCCAGCCCCTCGCTCATTTACCCACCCACCCACCCAGACCCCGCTCATTTACCCACCCACCCACCCAGCCTCTCGCTCATTTACCCTCCCACCCACCCAGCCCCTCGCTCATTTACCCTCCCACCCAACCTGCCCCTCGCTCATTTAGCCACCCATCCTCCCAGCCCCTCGCTCATTTACCCACCCACCCACCAAACCCTCGCTCATTTACCCAATCGCCCAACCAGCCCCTCACACATTTACCCACCCACCCTGCCCCTAGCTCATTTACCCACCTACCCACCCAGCCCCATACTCATTTACCCACCCACCGTCCCACCCAGCCCCTCGCTCATTTACCCACGCACCCACCCATCCCCTCGCTCATTTACCCACGCACCCACCCAGCCCCGCGCTCATTTACCGAACGACCCACCCAGCCCCTCGCTCATTTAACCACACACCCACCCAGCCCCTCGCTCATTTATCCACCCTCCCACCCAGCCCCTCGCTCATTTACCCACCCTCCCACCCAGCCCCTCGCTCATTTACCCACCCTCCCACCCAGCCCCTCGCTCATTTACCCACCCACCCACCCAGCCCCTCGCTTATTTACCCACCCACCCACCCAGCCCCTCGCTCATTTACCCACCCACCCACCCAGCCGCTCGCTCATTTTCCCACCCATCCACCCAGCCCCTCGCTCATTTACCCACCCACCCACCCAGCCCCTCGCTCATTTACCCACCCACCCTCCCAGCCCATCGCTCATTTACCCACCCACCCACCCAGCCCGTCGCTCATTTACCCACACACGCACCCAGCCCCTCGATCATTTACTCACCCACCCACCTAGCACCTAGCTCAGTTACCTACCCTCCCACTCAACCAGCCCCTCACACATTTACACACCCACACTCCCACCCAGACCCTCGCTCATTTACCACCCACCCACACAGCCCCTCGCTCATTTACCCACCAACCACCCGGCCGCTCACTCATTTACCCTCCCACACAGCAAATCCTCGCTCATTTACCCACCCACTCACCCAGACCCCGCTCATTTACCCACCCACACAACCCACCTCTCGCTCATTTACCCACCCACACACCCAGACCCTCGCTCATTTACCCTCCCACCCACCCAGCCCATCGCTCATTTACACTCCCACCCACCCAGCCCCTCGCTCATTTACGCACAAATCCACCCAGCCCCTCGCTCATTTACCCACCCACCCACCCAGCCCCTCGCTCTTTTACCCACCCTCCAACCCACACAGCCCCTCGCTCACTTACCCACCCACCAACCCACCCAGCTTCTCGCTCATTTACCCGCCCACCCTCCCAGCTTCTCGCTCATTTACCCACCCAACCGCCCTGCCAATCGCTCGTTTACCCAGCCTCCCGCCCAGCCCCTCGCTCATTTACCCACCACTCGCCCAGCCCCTCGCTCATTTACCCACCCACCCACACAGCCCCTCGCTCATTTACCCACCAACCCACCCATCCGCTCGCTCATTTACCCACCCACCCAGCAAATCCTCGCTCATTTACCCACCCACCCAGCCCCTCGCTCACTTACCCACCCACCCAGCCCCTCGCTCATTTACCCACCCACCCTCCCACGCAGCCCTTCGCACATTTACCCACCCACCCACCTTGCCCCTCGCTCATTTACCCACCCACCACCCTGACCCTCGCTCATTTACTCACCCACCCACCCAGCACGTAGTTCATTTACCCTCCCACCCACCCAGACCCTCATACCTTTACCCACCCACCCACACACCCAGCCCTCGCTCATTTTCCCACCCACCCACCCAGTCCTTCGCTCATTTACCCACCCACCCACACAGCCCTCTCTCATTTACCCTCCCACCCACCCAGCCCTCGCTCATTTACCCACCCACCCACACAGCCCCTCGCTCATTTACCCATCCTTCCAACAAGCCCCTCGCTCATTTACACACCCACCCACCAATCCCTCGCTCATTTACACAACCACACATCCAGCCCCTCGCACAGTTACCCACCCACCCACCCACCCAGCCCCTCGCTCTTCTACCCACCCACCCACCCAGCCCCTCGCCCTTTTACCCTCCATCTACCCAGCCCCTCGGTCATTTAACATCCCACCCACCCAGCCCCTCGCTCATTTACCCTCCCACCCACCCAGCCCCTCGTTAATTTACCCACCCACACACCCAGCCCCTCGCTCATTTTCCCAGCCACCCACCCAGCTCCTCGCTCATTTACCCACTCACCCACCCAGCCCCTCACTCATTTCCCCACCCATCCACCCAGCCCCTCGCTCATTTACCCTCCCACCCACCAAACCCTCACTCATTTACCCACCCACCCAACCAGACCCTCGCACATTTACACAACGACCCACCCAGACCCTCACTCATTTACCCACCAACCCTCACACGCAGCCCCTCGCTCATTTACCCACCCACCCACGCAGCCCCTCTATCATTTACCCACCCACCCACCCAGACCCTCCCTCATTTTCCCACCCACCCACCCAGCCCCTCGTTCATTTACACACCCACCCACCAACCCAGACGCTCGCTCATTTATCCACGCAACCACCCGCCCAGCCCCTCACTCATTTACCCACCCAACCACCCTGCCCCTCGCTCATTTACCCTCCCACCCACACATCCCCTCGCTCATTCACCCACCCACCAAACCAGCCCCTCGTTCATTTACCCAACCACCCGCCCAGACCCTCGCTCGTTTACACAAACAACAGCAAAGCCCCTCGCTCAAATACCCACACACCCGCCCTGCGACTCCCTCATTTACCCACCCAGCAACCCCGCCCATCGCTCATTTACCCAGCCACCCACCCAGCCAATCGCCCATTTACCCACCCACCCACCCAGCGCCTCGCTCATTTACCCACCCACCCAGCCCCTCGCTCATATACTCACCCACCCACCCAACCAGCCCCTCGCTCTTTTAACCTCCCACCCACCCAGCCCCTCGCTCATTTACCCTCCCACCCACGCAGCCCCTCGCTCATTTACCCACCCACCCACCCAGCCCCTCGGTCATTTAACCTCCCACCCACCCAGCCCCTCGCTCATTTACCCAGCCACCCACCCAGCTCCTCGCTCATTTACCCACCCACCCACCCAGCCCCTCGCTCATTTACCCACCCACCCACCCAGCCCCTCGCTCATTTACCCACCCACCCACACAGCCCCTCGCTCATTTACCCACCCACCAACCCACACAGCCCCTCGCTCACTTACCCACCCACCCACCCACCCTGCCTCTCGCTCAATTAACCACCCACCCACCCAGCCCCTCGCTCATTTACCCACCGACCCACCCAGCCCCTCGCTCATTTAACCACCCACCCAATCAGCCCCTCGCTCATTTACCCACCCTCCCACCCAGCCCCTCGCTCATTTCCCCACCCTCCCACCCAGCCCCTCGATCATTTACCCACCCTCCCACCCAGCCCCTCGCTCTTTTACCCACCCACCCACCCAGCCCCTCGCTCATTTTCCCACCCATCCACCCAACGCCTCGCTCATTTACCCACCCACCCACCCAGCCCCTCGCTCATTTACCCACCCACCCACCCAGCCCCTCGATCATTTACCCACCCACCCACCCAGCCCCTCGATCATTTACTCACCCACCCACCAGGCACCTAGCTCAGATACCTACCCTCCCACTCAACCAGCCCCTCACACATTTACACACCCACCCTCCCACCCAGACCCTCGCTCATTTACCACCCACCCACACAGCCCCTCGCTCATTTACTTACCAACCCACCCAGCCGCTCACTCATTTACCCACCCACCCAGCAAATCCTCGCTCATTTACCCACCCACCCACCCAGACCCCGCTCATTTACCCACCCACACAACCAACCTCTCGCTCATTTACCCACCAACACACCCAGACCCTCGCTCATTTACCCTCCCACCCACCCAGCCCATCGCTCATGTACACTCCCACCCACCCAGCCCCTCGCTCATTTACGCACACACCCACCCAGCCCCTCGCTCATTTACCCACCCACCCTCCCGCCCAGACCCTCGCTCATTTACCCACCACCAGCCCATCCCCTCGCACATTTACCCACCCACCCACACAGCCCCTCGCTCATTTACCCACCATCCCACCAAGCCGCTGGATCATTTACCCACCCACCCAGCAAATCCTCGCTCATTTACCCAACCACCCACCCAGCCCCTCGCTCATTTACCCACCCACCCTCCCACGAAGCATTTCGCACATTTAGCCACCCACGACCCAGCCCTTCGCTCATTTACCCACCCTCACACCCAGCATATCGCACATTAACCCACCCAATGACCCAACCACACATCCCCTCGCTCATTTAACCAAACACCCAAAAACACACCCAGCCGCTCGCTCATTGACCCACCCGTCCGCCCAGTCCCTCACTCATTGACCCACCCACCCGCCCAGCCCCTCGCTCATTTACCCAACCACCCGCCCAGACCCTCGCTCGTTTACCCACCTAACAGCAAAGCCCCTCGCTCAAATACCCACACACCCGCCCAGCGAATCCCTCATTTACCCACACAGCAACCCCGCCCATCGCTCATTTACCCAGCCACCCACCCAGCCAATCGCCCATTTACCCACCCACCCACCCAGCGCCTCGCTCATTTACCCACCCACCCAGCCCCTCGCTCATATACTCACCCACCCACTTAGACCGTCGCTTATTTAACCACGCAACCACCCACCCAGCCCCTCGCTCATTTACACACCACCCACCAACCCAGACCGTCGCTCATTTACCCACGCAACGACCCGCCCAGCCCCTCGCTCTTTTACCCACCCACCCACCCAGCCCCTCGCTCATTTACCCTCCCACCCACACAGCCCATCGCTCATTTACCCACGCACCCAACCAGCCCCTCGCTCATTTACCCACCCACCCACCCAGACCCCGCTCATTTCCCCACCCAGCCCCTCGCTCATTTACCCACCCAACCACCCAGCCCCTCGCTCATTTACCCACCCACCCACCCAGCCCCTCGCTCATTTACCCACCCACCCACCCAGCCCCTCGCTCATTTACCCTCCCACCCACACAGCCCATCGCTAATTTACCCACGCACCCAACCAGCCTCTCGCTCATTTACCCACCCAACCACCCAGCCCGTCGCTCATTTACCCACCCACCCACCCAGCCCTCGCTCATTTACCCACCCACCCACACAGCCTCTCGCTCATTTACCCACCCATCCACCCAGCCTCTCGCTCATTTACCCACCCACTCACCAATCCCTCGCTCATTTACACAACCACACAACCCGGCCCTCGCACATTTACCCACCCACACAGCCCCTAGCTCATTTATCCACCCACCCTCCCACAAAGCCCCTCGCTCACTTACCCACCCACCCACCCAGCCCCTCGCTCTTTTACCCACCCACCCCCCCAGCCCCTCGCTCTTTTACCCTCCCACCCACCCAGCCCCTCGCTCCTTTACCCACCCACCCACCCAGCCCCTCGCTCATTTACCCTCCCACCCACCCAGACCCTCGCTCATTTAACATCCCACCCACCCAGCCCCTCGCTCATTTACCCACCGACCCAGCCCCTCGCTCATTTACCCAATCACCCAACCAGCCCCTCGCACATTTACCCACCCACCCTGCCCCTCGCTCATTTACCCACCTACCCCCCAGCCCCATACTCATTTACCCACCCACCCTCCCACCCAGCCCCTCGCTCATTTACCCACAAACTCACCCATCCCCTCGCTCATTTACCCAGCCACCCACCAAGCCCCTCGCTCATTTACCCACTGACCCACCCAGCCCCTCGCTCATTTACCCACCGACCCACCCAGCCCCTCGCTCATTTAACCACCCACCCACACAGCCCCTCGCTCATTTACTTACCAACCCACCCAGCCGCTCACTCATTTACCCACCCACCCAGCAAATCCTCGCTCATTTACCCACCCACCCACCCAGACCCCGCTCATTTACCCACCCACACAACCAACCTCTCGCTCATTTACCCACCAACACACCCAGACCCTCGCTCATTTACCCTCCCACCCACCCAGCCCATCGCTCATTTACACTCCCACCCACCCAGCCCCTCGCTCATTTACGCACACACCCACCCAGCCCCTCGCTCATTTACCCACCCACCCTCCCGCCCAGCCCCTCGCTCATTTACCCACCACCAGCCCATCCCCTCGCACATTTACCCACCCACCCACACAGCCCCTCGCTCATTTACCCACCATCCCACCAAGCCGCTGGCTCATTTACCCACCCACCCAGCAAATCCTCGCTCATTTACCCACCCACCCACCCAGCCCCTCGCTCATTTACCCACCCACCCTCCCACGAAGCATTTCGCACATTTAGCCACCCACGACCCAGCCCTTCGCTCATTTACCCACCCTCACACCCAGCATATCGCACATTAACCCACCCAATGACCCAACCACACATCCCCTCGCTCATTTAACCAAACACCCAAAAACACACCCAGCCGCTCGCTCATTGACCCACCCGTCCGCCCAGTCCCTCACTCATTGACCCACCCACCCGCCCAGCCCCTCGCTCATTTACCCAACCACCCGCCCAGACCCTCGCTCGTTTATCCACCTAACAGCAAAGCCCCTCGCTCAAATACCCACACACCCGCCCAGCGAATCCCTCATTTACCCACCCAGCAACCCCGCCCATCGCTCATTTACCCAGCCACCCACCCAGCCAATCGCCCATTTACCCACCCACCCACCCAGCGCCTCGCTCATTTACCCACCCACCCAGCCCCTCGCTCATATACTCACCCACCCACTTAGACCGTCGCTTATTTAACCACGCAACCACCCACCCAGCCCCTCGCTCATTTACACACCACCCACCAACACAGACCGTCGCTCATTTACCCACGCAACGACCCGCCCAGCCCCTCGCTCTTTTACCCACCCACCCACCCAGCCCCTCGCTCATTTACCCTCCCACCCACACAGCCCATCGCTCATTTACCCACGCACCCAACCAGCCCCTCGCTCATTTACCCACCCACCCACCCAGACCCCGCTCATTTCCCCACCCAGCCCCTCGCTCATTTACCCACCCAACCACCCAGCCCCTCGCTCATTTACCCACCCACCCACCCAGCCCCTCGCTCATTTACCCTCCCACCCACACAGCCCATCGCTCATTTACCCACGCACCCAACCAGCCTCTCGCTCATTTACCCACCCAACCACCCAGCCCGTCGCTCATTTACCCACCCACCCACCCAGCCCTCGCTCATTTACCCACCCACCCACACAGCCTCTCGCTCATTTACCCACCCATCCACCCAGCCTCTCGCTCATTTACCCACCCACTCACCAATCCCTCGCTCATTTACACAACCACACAACCCGGCCCTCGCACATTTACCCACCCACACAGCCCCTAGCTCATTTATCCACCCACCCTCCCACAAAGCCCCTCGCTCACTTACCCACCCACCCACCCAGCCCCTCGCTCTTTTACCCACCCACCCACCCAGCCCCTCGCTCCTTTACCCACCCACCCACCCAGCCCCTCGCTCATTTACCCTCCCACCCACCATGCCCCTCGCTCATTTAACATCCCACCCACCCAGCCCCTCGCTCATTTACCCACCGACCCAGCCCCTCGCTCATTTACCCATTCACCCAACCAGCCCCTCGCACATTTACCCACCCACCCTGCCCCTCGCTCATTTACCCACCTACCCCCCAGCCCCATACTCATTTACCCACCCACCCTCCCACCCAGCCCCTCGCTCATTTACCCACCCACTCACCCATCCCCTCGCTCATTTACCCACCCACCCACCAAGCCCCTCGCTCATTTACCCACTGACCCACCCAGCCCCTCGCTCATTTAACCACCCACCCACCCAGCCCCTCGCTCATTTACCCACCCTCCCACCCAGCCCCTCGCTCATTTACCCACCCTCCCACCCAGCCCCTCGCTCATTTACCCGCCCACACACCCAGCCCCTCGCTCATTTACCCACCCACCCACCCAGCCCCTCGCTCATTTTCCCACCCATCCACCCAGCCCCTGGCTCATTTACCCACCCACCCACCCAGCCCCTCGATCATTTACTCACCCACCCACCCAGCACCTAGCTCAGTTACCTACCCACCCACTCAACCAGTCGCTCACACATTTACAGACCCACCCTCCCACCTAGACCCTCGCTCATTTACCACCCACCCACACAGCCCCTCTCTCATTTACCAACCCACCCTCCCAGCCCCTCGATCATTTACTCACCCACCCACCCAGCACCTAGCTGTTACCTAACCTCCCACTAAACCAGCCCCTCACACATTTACACACCCACCGTCCCACCCAGACCCTCGCTCATTTTCCAACGCACCCACCCAGCCCCTCGCTCATTTACCCTCCCACCCACACAGCCCCTCGCTCATTACCCACCCACCCAACCAGCCCCTCGCTCATTTACCACCCACCCACACAGCCCCTCGCTCATTTACCCACCAACCCACCCAGCCGCTCACTCATTTACCCACCCACCCAGCCCCTCGTTCATTTACCCACCCACACACCCATCCCCTCGCTCATTTACCCAGCCACCCACCCAGCTCCTCGCTCATTTACCCACCCACCCACCCAGCCCCTCGCTCATTTCCCCACCCATCTACCCAGCCCCTCGCTCATTTACCCTCCCAGCCACCAAACCCTCACTCATTTACCCACCCTGCCAACCAGACCCTCGCACATTTACCCATCCAACCACCCAGCCCCTCGCTCATTTACCCACCCATCGTCCCACGCAGCCCCTCGCTCATTTACCCACCCACCCTCCCACGCAGCCCCTCGCTCATTTACCCACCCACCCACCCAGCCCCTCCCTCATTTACCCACCCACCCACACCGCCCAACGTTCATTTACCCACCCAACCACCCAGCCCCTCGCTCATTTACACACCCACACACCAACCCAGACGCTCGCTCATTTACCCACGCAACCACCCAACCAGCCCCTCGCTCATTTACCCATCCACCCACCCAGCCCCTCGCTCATTTACCAACCCACCCAACCAGACCCTCGCTCATTTACCCATCCACCCAACCAGCCCCTCGCTCATTTACTCACCCAACCACCCAGCACCAAGGTCATTTACCTACCCTCCCACCCATCCAGACCCTCACTCATTTACCCACCCACCCACCCAGCCCCTCGCTCATTTACACACCCAACCACCCACCCAGACCCTCGCTCATTTACCCATGCAACCACCCGCCCAGCCCCTCACTCATTTACCCACCCACGCACCCTGCCCCTCGCTCATTTACCCTCCCACCCACACATCCCCTCGCTCATTCACCCACCCATCCAACCAGTCCCTCGCTCATTTACCCACCCACCCAACCAGCCCCTCGCACATTTACCCAACGAGCCACCCAGCCCCTCGCTCATTTACGAAACCTCCAACCCAGACCCCGCTCATTTACCCACCCAACCACCCAGCCTCTCGCTCATTTACCCACCCTCCCAACCAGCCCCTCTCTCATTTACCCTCCCTCCCACCCAGCCCCTCGCTCATTTAGCCACCCACCCATCCAGCCCCTCGCTCATTTACCCGCGCACCCACCCAGCCCCTCGCTCATTTTCCAACCCACCCACCCAACCCCCTCGCTCATTTACCCTCCCACCCACACAGCCCCTCGCTCATTTACCCACCCACCCAACCAGACCCTGGCTCATTTACCCAACCAAACACCCAGCCCCTCGCTCATTTACCCACCCACCCACCCAGACCCCGCTCATTTACCCACCCACCCACCCAGCCCCTCGCTCATTTACCCTCCCACCCACCCAGCCCCTCGCTCATTTACACTCCCACCCACCCAGCCCCTCGCTCATTCACACTCCCACCCACCCAGCCCCTCGCTCATTTACCCTCCCACTCAGCCAGCCCCTCGCTCATTTACGCAACCACCCACCCAGCCCCTCGCTCATTTAGCCACCCACCCACCCAGGCCCTCGCTCATTAACACAGCCACCCACCCACCCAGACCGTCGCTCATTTACCCACGCAACGACCCGCCCAGCCCCTCGCTCATTTACCCACCCAGCCCCTCGCTCATTTACCCTCCAACCCAACACAGCCCATCGCTCATTTAGCCACGCACCCAACCAGCCCCTCGCTCATTTACCCACCCACCCACCCAGAACCCGCTCATTTCCCCACCCAGCCTCTCGCCCATTTACCCACACAACCACCCAGCCCCTCGCTCATTAACCCTCCCACCCACCCTGCCCTCGCTCATTTACCCACCCACCCACACAGCCCCTCGCTCATTTACCCACAAATCCAACCAGCCCCTCGCTCATTTACCCACCCACCCACCAATCCCTCGCTCATTTACACAACCACACAACCAGCCCCTCGCACATTTACCCACCCACAAAGCCCTTCGCTCATTTACCCACCCACCCACCCACCAGCCCCTCGCTCTTTTACCACCCACCCACCCAGCCCATTCGCTCTTTTACCATCCCACCCACCCAGCCGCTCGCTCATTTACCCTCCCACCCACGCAGCCCCTCGCTCATTTACCCTCCCACCCACCCAGCCCCTCGGTCATTTAACCTCCAACCCACCCAGACCCACGCTCATTTACCCACCCACCCACCCAGCCCCTCGTTCAATTACCCACCCACACACCCAGCCCCTCGCTCATTTACCCAGCCTCCCACCCAGCTCCTCACTCATTTACCCACCCACCCACCCAGCCCCTCGCTCATTTCCCCACCCATCCACCCAGCCCCTCGCTCATTTACCCTCCCTCCCACCAAACCCTCACTCATTTACCCACCCACCCAACCAGACCCTAGCACATTTACCCAACCACCCACCCAGCCCCTCGCTCATTTACCCACCCACCCTCCACGCAGCCCCTCGCACATTTACCCACCCACCATCCCAGCCCCTCCATCATTTCCCCACCCACCCACGCAGCCCCTCGTTCATTTACCCACCCATCCACCCAGCCCCTCGCTCATTTACACACCCACCCACCAACCCAGACGCTCGCTCATTTACCCACGCAACCACCCACCCAGCCCCTCGCTCATTTACCCATCCACCCACCCAGCCCCTCGCTCATTTACCAACCCACCCAACCAGCCCCTCGCTCATTTACACATCCACCCAACCAGCCCCTCGCTCATTTACTCACCCAACCACCCAGCACCAAGGTCATTTACCTACCCTCACACCCATCCAGACCCTCACGCATTTACCCACCCACCCACACAGCCCCTCGCTCATTTACACACCCAAACACCCACCCAGACCCTCGCTCATTTATCCACGCAACCACCCGCCCAGCCCTTCACTCATTTACCCACCCACCCACCCTGCCCCTCGCTCATTTACCCTCCCACCCAAACATCCCCTCGCTCATTCACCCACCCACCCAACCAGCCCCTCGCTCATTTACCCACCCACCCAACCAGCCCCTCGCTCATTTACCCAAACACCCACCCAGCCCCTCGCTCATTTACCCAACCACCCACCCAGACCCCGCTCATTTACCCACCCACCCACCCAGCCTCTCGCTCATTTACCCACCCTCCCAACCAGCCCCTCTCTCATTTACCCACCCAACCACCCAGCCCCTCGCTCATTTACCCACCCACCCAGCCAGCCCCTCGCTCATTTACCCACGCACCCACCCAGCCCCTCGCTCTTTTTCCCACCCACCCACACAGCCCCACGCTCATTTACCCTCCCACCCACACAGCCCCTCGCTCATTTACCCACCCACCCAACCAGCCCCTCGCTCATTTACCCAACCAAACCCCCAGCCCCTCGCTCATTTACCCACCCACCCAGTCAGACCCCGCTCATTTACCCACCCACAAACCCAACCTCTCGCTCATTTACCCACCCACCCACCCAGCCCCTTGCTCATTTACCCTCCCACACACCCAGCCCCTCGCTCATTTACACTCCCACCCACCCAGCCCCTGCTCATTTACCCTCCCGCCCACCCAGCCCCTCGCTCATTTACCCTCCCACTCAGCCAGCCCCTCGCTCATTTACGAACCCACCCACCCAGCCCCTCGCTCATTTACCCACCCACCCAGCCCCTCGCTCATTTACCCACCCACCCACCCAGCCCCTCGCTCATTTACCCACCCACCCACCCAGCCCCTCGCTCATTTACCCACCCACCCCCCCAGACCCTCGTTCATTTACCCACCCACCCACCCAGCCCCTCGCTCATTTACCCACCCACCCACCCAGCCCCTCGCTCATTTACCCACCCACCCACCCAGCCCTCGCTCATTTACCCACCCACCCACCCAGCCCCTCGCTCATTTACCCACGCACACACTAAGCCCCTCGCTCATTTACTCACCCACCCACCCAGCACCTACCTCAGTTACCTACCCTCCCACTCAACCCCTCACTCATTTACCCACCCAGCCCCCCAGCCCATCGCTCATTTACCCACCCACACACGCAGCCACTCGCTCATTTACCCACCCACCCACTCAAACCCTCGCTCATTTACCCACCCACCCCCCCAGCCCATCGCTCATTTACCCACCCATCCACCCAGCCCATCGTTCATTTACCCACCCACCCACCCAGCCCCTTGCTCATTTACCAACCCACCCACCCAGCCCCTCGCTCATTTTCCCAGCCACCAACCAGCCCCTCGCTCATTTACTCACCCAACCACCCAGCACCTAGGTCATTTACCTACCCTCCCAATATCCGGACCATCACTCATTTACCGTCCCACCCACCCAGCCCCTCGCTCATTTACACACCCAAGCACCCACCCAGACCCTCGCTCATTTACCCACGCAACCACCCGCCCAGCCGCTCACTCATTTACCCACCCACCCACCCTGCCCCTCGCTCATTTACTCTCCCACCCACACATCCCCTCGCTCATTCACCCACCCACCCACCCAGACCCCGCTCATTCACCCACCCACCCAACCAGCCCCTCGCTCATTTACCCAACCACCCACCCAGTCCCTCGATCATTTACCCACCCACCAAGACCACGCTCATTTACCCGACCACCCACCCAGCCTTTCGCTCATTTACCCACCCACCCACCCAGCCTCTCGCTCAGTTACCCACCCACCCACCCAGCCTCTCGATCATTTACCCACCCTCCCACCCAGCCCCTCACTCATTTACCCTCCCACCCACGCAGCCCCTCGCTCATTTAGCCTCCCACCCACCCTGCCCCTCGCTGATTTACCCTCCCACCCACCCTTTCCCTCGCTCCTTTAGCCACCCATCCTCCCAGCCCCTCGCTCATTTACCCACCCACCCACCAAACCCTCGCTCATTTACCCAATCACCCAACCAGCCCCTCGCACATTTACCCACCCACTCTGCCCCTCGCTCATTTACCCACCTACCCACCCAGCCCCATACTCATTTACCCAACCACCCTCCCACGCAGCCCCTTGCTCACTTACCCACACACCCATCCAGCCCCTCGCTCATTTACCCACCCACCCACCCAGCCTCTCCCTCATATACCCACCCACACACCCAGCCCCTCGTTCATTTACCCACCCACCCACCCAGCCCCTCGCTCATTTACACACCCACCCACCAACTCAGACGCTCGCTCATTTACCCACGCAACCACCCACCCAGCCCCTCGCTCATTTACCCATCCACCCACCCAGCCCCTCGCTCATTTACCAACCCACCCAACCAGCCCCTCGCTCATTTACCCATCCACCCAACCAGCCCCTCGCTCTTTTACTCACCCAACCACCCAGCACCAAGGTCATTTACCTACCCTCCCACCCATCCAGTTCCTCACTCATTTACCCACCCACCCACCCTGCCCCTTGCTCATTTACACACCCAACCACCCACCCAGACCGTCGCTCATTTACCCACGCAACCACCTGCCCAGCCCCTCACTCATTTACCCACCCACCCACCCTGCCCGTCGCTCATTTACCCTCCCACCCACACATCCCCTCGCTCATTTACCCTCCCACCCACACAGCCCCTCGCTCATTTACTCACCCACCCAACCAGCCCCTCGCTCATTTACCAAACCAAACACCCAGCCCCTCGCTCATTTACGCACCCACCCACCCAGACCCTCGCTCATTTGCCCACCCACAAACCCAACCTCTCGCTCATTTACCCACCCACCCACCCAGCCCCTCGCTCATTTACCCTCCCACCCACCCAGCCCCTCGCTCATTTACACTCCCACCCACCCAGATCCTCGCTCATTTACCCACCCACCCACCCACCCAGCCCCTCGCTCATTTACCCACCCACCCAGCCCCAAGCTCATATACTCACCCACCCACTTAGACCGTCGCTTATTTACCCACGCAAATACCCACCCAGCCCCTCGCACATTTACACACCCACCCACCCACCCAGACCGTCACTCATTTACCCACGCAACGACCTGCCCAGGCCCTCGCTCATTTACCCTCCCATCCACCCAGCCCCTCGCTCATTTACCCTCCCACCCATCCAGCCCCTCGCTGATTTACCCTACCACCCACCCAGCCCCTCACTCATTTACCCACCCAACCCCTCTTTCATTTACCCACCCACACACCCAGCCCCTTGCTCATTTACCCACCCACCCAACCAGCCCCTCGCTCATTTACCCACCCACCAAACCAGCCCCTCGTTCATTTACCCACCGACCAACCCAGCCCCTCACTCATTTACACACCCACCCACCCACGCAGACGCTCGCTCATTTACCCACGCAACCACCCACCCAGCCCCTCGCTCATTTACCCACCCATCCACCCAGCCCATCGTTCATTTACCCACCCACCCAACCAGCCCCTCGCTCATTTACCAACCCACCCAACCAGCCCCTCGCTCATTTTCCCAGCCACCTAACCAGCCCCTCGCTCATTTACTCACCCAAACACCCAGCACCTTGGTCATTTACCTACCCTCCCACCCATCCAGACCCTCACTCATTTACCCACCCACCCACCCAGCCCCTCGCTCATTTAAACACCCAACCACCCACCCAGACCCTCGCTCATTTACCCACGCAACCACCCGCCCAGCCCCTCACTCATTTACCCACCCACCCACCTTGCCCCTCGCTCATTTACCCTCCCACCCACACATCTCCTCGCTCATTCACCCTCCCACCCAACCAGCCCCTCGCTCATTTACCCACCCACCCAACCAGCACTTCGCTCATTGACCCAACCACCCACACAGCCCCTCGCTCATTTACCCACCCACCCACCCAGACCCCGCTCATTTACCCACCCACCCACCCAGCCTCTCGCTCATTTACCCTCCCTCCCACCCAGCCCCTTGCTCATTTACCCTCCCAGCCACCCAGCCCCTCACTCATTTACCCTCCCACCCACCCAGCCCCTCGCTCATTTAACCTCCCACCAACCCAGCCCCTCGCTCATTTACCCACCCACCCACCCAGCCCCTCGCTCATTTACCCACCCACCCACACAGCCCCTCGCTCATTTACCCACGCAACAACCCACCCAGTCCCTCGCTCATTTACACACCCACCCGCCCAGCCCCTCGCTCATTTATCCACCCACCCGCCCAGCCCCTCGCTCATTTACCCACCCACCCTCCCAGCCCCTTGCTCATTTACCCACCCGCCCACCCAGCCCCTCGTTCATTTACCCACCCACCCACCAGGCCCCTCGCTCAGTTCCCCACCCACCCACCAATCCCTCGCTCATTTGCACATCCACACAACCAGGCCCTCGCACATTTACACACCCACACAGCCCCTCGCACATTTACCCACCAACCCACCCTGCCCCTCGCTCATTTACCCACCTACCCACCCAGCCCCATGCTCATTTACCCCCCCACCCTCCCACCCAGCCCCTCGCTCATTTACCCACCCACCCTCCCACTCAGCCCCTCGCTCAGTTACCCACCCACCCACCCAGCCACTCGCACATTTACACACCCACACAGCCCCTCACTCATTTATGCACCCACCCTCCCACAAAGCCCCTCGCTCACTTACCCACCCAACCACTCAGCCCCTCGCTCATTTACCCTCCCAACCACCCAGACCCTCGCTCATTTAACCTCCCACCAACCCAGCCCCTCGCTCTTTTTCCCACCCACCCACACAGCCCCACGCTCATTTACCCTCCCACCCACACAGCCCCTCGCTCATTTACCCACCCACCCAACCAGCCCCTCGCTCATTTACCCAACCAAACCCCCAGCCCCTCGCTCATTTACCCACCCACCCAGTCAGACCCCGCTCATTTACCCACCCACAAACCCAACCTCTCGCTCATTTACCCACCCACCCACCCAGCCCCTTGCTCATTTACCCTCCCACACACCCAGCCCCTCGCTCATTTACACTCCCACCCACCCAGCCCCTGCTCATTTACCCTCCCGCCCACCCAGCCCCTCGCTCATTTACCCTCCCACTCAGCCAGCCCCTCGCTCATTTACGAACCCACCCACCCAGCCCCTCGCTCATTTACCCACCCACCCAGCCCCTCGCTCATTTACCCACCCACCCACCCAGCCCCTCGCTCATTTACCCACCCACCCACCCAGCCCCTCGCTCATTTACCCACCCACCCCCCCAGACCCTCGTTCATTTACCCACCCACCCACCCAGCCCCTCGCTCATTTACCCACCCACCCACCCAGCCCCTCGCTCATTTACCCACCCACCCACCCAGCCCTCGCTCATTTACCCACCCACCCACCCAGCCCCTCGCTCATTTACCCACGCACACACTAAGCCCCTCGCTCATTTACTCACCCACCCACCCAGCACCTACCTCAGTTACCTACCCTCCCACTCAACCCCTCACTCATTTACCCACCCAGCCCCCCAGCCCATCGCTCATTTACCCACCCACACACGCAGCCACTCGCTCATTTACCCACCCACCCACTCAAACCCTCGCTCATTTACCCACCCACCCCCCCAGCCCATCGCTCATTTACCCACCCATCCACCCAGCCCATCGTTCATTTACCCACCCACCCACCCAGCCCCTTGCTCATTTACCAACCCACCCACCCAGCCCCTCGCTCATTTTCCCAGCCACCAACCAGCCCCTCGCTCATTTACTCACCCAACCACCCAGCACCTAGGTCATTTACCTACCCTCCCAATATCCGGACCATCACTCATTTACCGTCCCACCCACCCAGCCCCTCGCTCATTTACACACCCAAGCACCCACCCAGACCCTCGCTCATTTACCCACGCAACCACCCGCCCAGCCGCTCACTCATTTACCCACCCACCCACCCTGCCCCTCGCTCATTTACTCTCCCACCCACACATCCCCTCGCTCATTCACCCACCCACCCACCCAGACCCCGCTCATTCACCCACCCACCCAACCAGCCCCTCGCTCATTTACCCAACCACCCACCCAGTCCCTCGATCATTTACCCACCCACCAAGACCACGCTCATTTACCCGACCACCCACCCAGCCTTTCGCTCATTTACCCACCCACCCACCCAGCCTCTCGCTCAGTTACCCACCCACCCACCCAGCCTCTCGATCATTTACCCACCCTCCCACCCAGCCCCTCACTCATTTACCCTCCCACCCACGCAGCCCCTCGCTCATTTAGCCTCCCACCCACCCTGCCCCTCGCTGATTTACCCTCCCACCCACCCTTTCCCTCGCTCCTTTAGCCACCCATCCTCCCAGCCCCTCGCTCATTTACCCACCCACCCACCAAACCCTCGCTCATTTACCCAATCACCCAACCAGCCCCTCGCACATTTACCCACCCACTCTGCCCCTCGCTCATTTACCCACCTACCCACCCAGCCCCATACTCATTTACCCAACCACCCTCCCACGCAGCCCCTTGCTCACTTACCCACACACCCATCCAGCCCCTCGCTCATTTACCCACCCACCCACCCAGCCTCTCCCTCATATACCCACCCACACACCCAGCCCCTCGTTCATTTACCCACCCACCCACCCAGCCCCTCGCTCATTTACACACCCACCCACCAACTCAGACGCTCGCTCATTTACCCACGCAACCACCCACCCAGCCCCTCGCTCATTTACCCATCCACCCACCCAGCCCCTCGCTCATTTACCAACCCACCCAACCAGCCCCTCGCTCATTTACCCATCCACCCAACCAGCCCCTCGCTCTTTTACTCACCCAACCACCCAGCACCAAGGTCATTTACCTACCCTCCCACCCATCCAGTTCCTCACTCATTTACCCACCCACCCACCCTGCCCCTTGCTCATTTACACACCCAACCACCCACCCAGACCGTCGCTCATTTACCCACGCAACCACCTGCCCAGCCCC
Organism: Isurus oxyrinchus; assembly: GCA_026770705.1. Taxonomy (NCBI): domain Eukaryota; kingdom Metazoa; phylum Chordata; class Chondrichthyes; order Lamniformes; family Lamnidae; genus Isurus; species Isurus oxyrinchus. The sequence continues at coordinate 149,590 of JANJGN010001321.1, forward strand.
TCACTCATTTACCCACCCACCCACCCTGCCCGTCGCTCATTTACCCTCCCACCCACACATCCCCTCGCTCATTTACCCTCCCACCCACACAGCCCCTCGCTCATTTACTCACCCACCCAACCAGCCCCTCGCTCATTTACCAAACCAAACACCCAGCCCCTCGCTCATTTACGCACCCACCCACCCAGACCCTCGCTCATTTGCCCACCCACAAACCCAACCTCTCGCTCATTTACCCACCCACCCACCCAGCCCCTCGCTCATTTACCCTCCCACCCACCCAGCCCCTCGCTCATTTACACTCCCACCCACCCAGATCCTCGCTCATTTACCCACCCACCCACCCACCCAGCCCCTCGCTCATTTACCCACCCACCCAGCCCCAAGCTCATATACTCACCCACCCACTTAGACCGTCGCTTATTTACCCACGCAAATACCCACCCAGCCCCTCGCACATTTACACACCCACCCACCCACCCAGACCGTCACTCATTTACCCACGCAACGACCTGCCCAGGCCCTCGCTCATTTACCCTCCCATCCACCCAGCCCCTCGCTCATTTACCCTCCCACCCATCCAGCCCCTCGCTGATTTACCCTACCACCCACCCAGCCCCTCACTCATTTACCCACCCAACCCCTCTTTCATTTACCCACCCACACACCCAGCCCCTTGCTCATTTACCCACCCACCCAACCAGCCCCTCGCTCATTTACCCACCCACCAAACCAGCCCCTCGTTCATTTACCCACCGACCAACCCAGCCCCTCACTCATTTACACACCCACCCACCCACGCAGACGCTCGCTCATTTACCCACGCAACCACCCACCCAGCCCCTCGCTCATTTACCCACCCATCCACCCAGCCCATCGTTCATTTACCCACCCACCCAACCAGCCCCTCGCTCATTTACCAACCCACCCAACCAGCCCCTCGCTCATTTTCCCAGCCACCTAACCAGCCCCTCGCTCATTTACTCACCCAAACACCCAGCACCTTGGTCATTTACCTACCCTCCCACCCATCCAGACCCTCACTCATTTACCCACCCACCCACCCAGCCCCTCGCTCATTTAAACACCCAACCACCCACCCAGACCCTCGCTCATTTACCCACGCAACCACCCGCCCAGCCCCTCACTCATTTACCCACCCACCCACCTTGCCCCTCGCTCATTTACCCTCCCACCCACACATCTCCTCGCTCATTCACCCTCCCACCCAACCAGCCCCTCGCTCATTTACCCACCCACCCAACCAGCACTTCGCTCATTGACCCAACCACCCACACAGCCCCTCGCTCATTTACCCACCCACCCACCCAGACCCCGCTCATTTACCCACCCACCCACCCAGCCTCTCGCTCATTTACCCTCCCTCCCACCCAGCCCCTTGCTCATTTACCCTCCCAGCCACCCAGCCCCTCACTCATTTACCCTCCCACCCACCCAGCCCCTCGCTCATTTAACCTCCCACCAACCCAGCCCCTCGCTCATTTACCCACCCACCCACCCAGCCCCTCGCTCATTTACCCACCCACCCACACAGCCCCTCGCTCATTTACCCACGCAACAACCCACCCAGTCCCTCGCTCATTTACACACCCACCCGCCCCAGCCCCTCGCTCATTTATCCACCCACCCGCCCAGCCCCTCGCTCATTTACCCACCCACCCTCCCAGCCCCTTGCTCATTTACCCACCCGCCCACCCAGCCCCTCGTTCATTTACCCACCCACCCACCAGGCCCCTCGCTCAGTTCCCCACCCACCCACCAATCCCTCGCTCATTTGCACATCCACACAACCAGGCCCTCGCACATTTACACACCCACACAGCCCCTCGCACATTTACCCACCAACCCACCCTGCCCCTCGCTCATTTACCCACCTACCCACCCAGCCCCATGCTCATTTACCCCCCCACCCTCCCACCCAGCCCCTCGCTCATTTACCCACCCACCCTCCCACTCAGCCCCTCGCTCAGTTACCCACCCACCCACCCAGCCACTCGCACATTTACACACCCACACAGCCCCTCACTCATTTATGCACCCACCCTCCCACAAAGCCCCTCGCTCACTTACCCACCCAACCACTCAGCCCCTCGCTCATTTACCCTCCCAACCACCCAGACCCTCGCTCATTTAACCTCCCACCAACCCAGCCCCTCGCTCATTTACCCACCCACCCAGCCCCTCGCTCATTTACCCACACACCCACCCAGCCCCTCGCTCATTTACCCACCCACCCACCCAGCCCCTCGCTCATTTACCCACCCACCCACCCAGCCCCTCGCTCATTTACCCACCCACCCACCCAGCCCCTCGCTCATTTACCCACCCACCCACCCAGCCCCTGGCACATTTACCCACCCACCCACCCACCCCCCTCGCTCATTTACCCACCCACCCACCCAGCCCCCTCGCTCATTTACCCACCCACCCACCCAGCCCCTCGCTCATTTACCCACCCACCCACCCAGCCCCTCGCTCATTTACCCACCCAAACACCCAGCCCCTCGCTCATTTACCCACCCACCCACCCAGCCCTTCGCTCATTTACCCTCCAACCCACCAAACCCTTGCTCATTTACCCACCCACCCAACCAGACCCTCGCACATTTACCGACCCACCCACCCAGCCACTCGCTCATTTCCCCACCCACCCTCCCACGCAGCCCCTCGCTCATTGACCCACCCACCCGCCCAGCCCCTCACTCATTGACCCACCCACCCGCCCAGCCTCTCGCTCATTTACCCAACCACCCGCCCAGACCCTCGCTCGTTTACCCATCCAACAGCAAAGCCCCTCGCTCAAATACGCACACACCAGCCCAGCGACTGGGTCATTTACCCACCCAGCAACCCTGCCCATCGCTCATTTACCCAGCCACCCACCCAGCCATTCGCCCATTTACCCACCCAACCACCCAGCGCCTCGCTCATTTACCCACCCACCCAGCCCCAAGGTCATATACTCACCCACCCACTTAGACCGTTGCTTAATTACCCTCGCAACCACCCACCCAGCCCCTCGCTCATTTACACAGCCACCCACCCACCCAGACCGTCGCTCATTTACCCACGCCACGACCCGCCCAGGCCCTCACTCATTTACCCACCCACCCAGCCAGACCGCGCTCATTTCCCCACCCAGCCACTCGCTCATTTACCCACCCAACCACCCAGCCCCTCGCTCATTTACCCTCCCACCCACCTAGCCCTCGCTCATTTACCCTCCCACCCAACCAGCCCTCGCTCATTTCCCCACCCAACCACACAGCCCCTCGCTCATTTACCCAACCAACCACCCAGCCCCTCGCTCATTTACCCTCCCACCCACCAATCCCTCGCTCATTTACACAACCACACAAACAGACCCTCGCACATTTACCCACCCACCCACCCAGCTCCTCGCTCATTTACCCACCGACTCACCCAGCCCCTCGCTCTTTTACCCACCCACCCACCAAGCCGCTCGCTCATTTAACCTCCCACCAACCCAGCCACGCGCTCATTTACCCACCCACCCACCCAGCCCCTCGCTCATTTACACACCCACCCACCAAGCCCCTCGCTCATTTACCCACCCACCCACCCAGCTCCTCGCTCATTTACCCATCGACCCAACCAGTCCCTCGATCATTTACCCTTCCACCCACGCAGCCCCTCGCTCATTTACCCTCCCACCCACCCAGCCCCTCGGTCATTTAACCTCCCACCCACCCAGCCCCTCACTCATTTACCCACCCACCCACCCAGCCCCTCGTTCATTTACCCACCCACACACCCATCCCCTCGCTCATTTACCCAGCCACCCACCCAGCTCCTCGCTCATTTAACCACCCACCCACCCAGCCCCTCGCTCATTTCCCCACCCATCCACCCAGCCCCTAGCTCATTTAACCTCCCACCCACCAAACCCTCACTCATTTACCCACCCTGCCAACCAGACCCTCGCACATTTACCCATCCACCCACCCAGCCCCTCGCTCATTTACCCACCCACCCTCCCACGTAGCCCCTCGCTCATTTACCCACTCACCCTCCCACGCAGCCCCTCGCTCATTTACCCAACCACCCACCCAGCCCCTCCCTCATTTACCCACCCAAACACCCAGCCCCTCGCTCATTTACCCACCCACCCACCCAGCCCATCGCTCATTTACCCACCCACCCACCCAGCCCCTCGCACATTTACCCACCCACCCACCCAGCCCCTCGCTCATTTACCCACCAACCCACCCAGCCCCTCGCTCATTTACCCACCCACCCACCCAGCCCCTCGCTCATTTCCCCACCCAAACACCCAGCCCCTCGTTCATTTACCCACCCACCCACCCAGCCCCTCGCTCATTTACCCTCCCACCCACCAAACCCTTGCTCATTTTCCCACCCACCCAACCAGACCCTCGCACATTTACCCACCCACCCACCCAGCCCCTCGCTCATTTACCCACCCACCCTCCCACGCAGCCCCTCGCTCATTGACCCACCCACCCCCCCAGCCCCTCACTCATTGACCCACCCACCGGCCCAGCCTCTCGCTCATTTACCCAACCACCCCGCCCAGACCCTCGCTCGTTTACCCATCCAACAGCAAAGCCCCTCGCTCAAATACGCACACACCAGCCCAGCGACTGGCTCATTTTCCCACCCAGCAACCCTGCCCAACGCTCATTTACCCAGCCACCCACCCAGCCATTCACCCATTTACCCACCCAACCACCCAGCGCCTCGCTCATTTACCCACCCACCCAGCCCCATGGTCATATACTCACCCACCCACTTAGACCGTTGCTTAATTACCCTCGCAACCACCCACCCAGCCCCTCGCTCATTTACACAGCCACCCACCCACCCAGACCGTCGCTCATTTACCCACGCCACGACCCGCCCAGGCCCTCACTCATTTTCCCACCCAACCACCCAGCCCCTCGATCATTTACACACCCACCCACCCCCTCGCTCATTTACCCACCGACCCACCCAGCCCCTCGCTCATTTACCCACCCACCCACCCAGCCCCTCGCTCATTTACCCACCCACCCACCCAGCCCCTCGCTCATTTACCCACCCACCCACCCAGCCCCTCGCTCATTTACCCACCCACCCACCCAGATCCTCGCTCATTTACCCACCAACCCACCCAGCCCCTCGCTCATTTTCCAACCCATCGACACAGCCCCTAGCTCATTTACCCACCCACCCACCCAGCCCCTCGCTCATTTACCCAACCACCCACCCAGCCCCTCCATCATTTACTCACCCACCCACCCAGCAACTAGCTCAATTAGCTACCCTCACACTCAACCAGCCCCTCACACATTTACACACCCACCCACCCACCCAGCCATTCGCTCATTTACCCACCCACCCACCCAGCCCCTCGCACATTTACCCACCCAAACACCCAGCCCCTCGTTCATTTACCCACCCACCCACCCAGCCTCTCGCTCATTTACCCTCCCACCCACCAAACCCTTGCTCATTTTCCCACCCACCCAACCAGACCCTCGCACATTTACCCACCCACCCACCCAGCCCCTCGCTCATTTACCCACCCACCCTCCCACGCAGCCCCTCGCTCATTGACCCACCCACCCCCCCAGCCCCTCACTCATTGACCCACCCACCCGCCCAGCCTCTCGCTCATTTACCCAACCACCCGACCAGACCCTCGCTCGTTTACCCATCCAACCGCAAAGCCCCTCGATCAAATACGCACACACCAGCCCAGCGACTGGCTCATTTACCCACCCAGCAACCCTGCCCATCGCTCATTTACCCAGCCACCCACCCAGCCATTCGCCCATTTACCCACCCAACCACCCAGCGCCTCGCTCATTTACCCACCCACCCAGCCCCATGGTCATATACTCACCCACCCACTTAGACCGTTGCTTAATTACCCTCGCAACCACCCACCCAGCCCCTCGCTCATTTACACAGCCACCCACCCACCCAGACCGTCGCTCATTTACCCACGCCACGACCCGCCCAGGCCCTCACTCATTTTCCCACCCACCCACCCAGCCCCTCGATCATTTAAACACCCACCCACCCCCCTCGCTCATTTTCGCACCCACCCACCCAGCCCCTCGCTCATTTACCCACCCACCCCACCCTGCCCCTCGCTCATTTACCCACCCACCCACCCAGCCCCTCGCTCATTTACCCACCCACCCACCCAGCCCCTCGCTCATTTACCCACCCACCCACCCAGCCCCTCGCTCATTTACCCACCACCCACCCAGCCCCTCGCTCATTTACACACCCACCCAGCCCCTCGCTCATTAACCACCCACCCACCCAGCCCCTCGCTCATTTACCCACCCACCCACCCCATCCCCTCGCTCATTTACCCACCCACCCACCCATCCCCTCGCTCATTTACCCACCCACCCACCCAGCCCCTCGCTCATTTACCCACCAACCCACCCAGCCCCTCGGTCATTTACCCACCCACCCACCCAGCCCCTCCATCATTTACTCACCCACCCACCCAGCAACTAGCTCAATTAGCTACCCTCACACTCAACCAGCCCCTCACACATTTACACACCCCACCCACCCCCCCCAGCCATTCGCTCATTTACCCAACCACCCACCAAGTCCCTTGCTCATTTACCCACCCACCCGCTCAGCTCCTCGCTCATTTTGCCACCAATCCGCCCAGGCCCTCGCTCATTTAGCCAACCACCCCGCCCAGGCCCTCGCTCATTTAGCCATCCACCCGCCCAGCCCCTCGCTCATTTACCCACCTACCCACCCAGCCCCATGCTCATTTACTCAGCCACACTCCCACCCAGCCCCTCGCTCATCTACCCACCCACCCACCCCGCCCCTCGCTCATTTACCAACCACCCACCCAGCCCCTCGCTCATTTACCCACCCACCCACCCAGCCCCTCGCTCTTTTACCCACCCACCCAACCAGCCCCTCGCTCATTTCCCCACCCATCCACTCAGCCCCTCGTTCATTTACCCACCCACACACCCAGCCCCTCGATCATTTACTCACCCACCCACCCAGCACATATCTCAGTTACCTACCCTCCCACTCAACCAGCCCCACACACATTTACACACCCACCCACCCACCCGGCCATTCGATCATTTACACACCCACCCACCCAGCCCTTCGCTGATTTACCCTCCCACCCACGCTGCCCCTCGCTGATTTAGCCACCCATCCTCCCAGCCCCTCACTCATTTACCTACCCACCCACCAAACCCTCGCTCATTTACCCAACCTCCCAACCAGCCCCTCGCACATTTACCCACACACCCACCCTGCCCCTCGCTCATTTACCCACCTACCCACCCAGCCCCATGCTCATTTACCCACC